>JAWQFY010000326.1:0-36505 GCA_037055185.1 Capillidium rhysosporum | reverse complement strand
ATATTTGAACTGTCAATATTAATATATAAAGCTAAAATCCTAATAATTTATATTTAATTAATATTTTTTAATTTATTTATTATTTATTATTTACTTTAGCATTTAAACTAATTTTTTAGTCTTTTTCCCTTTTTTATTTCAAATACTTATTAATTATATATTTTTCTTAATTTTTATATTAAAAATTCTACCTGTTTTAATTTTAATGCTATTAAAAGTTATGCTAACTATTATTTTATTTGTTTTTTCTTTATTATTTTCTTTTTTAAAATACAAAATTAAAGTTTTTTAGCTTTTTTTATAACATTTTCATTATAAAATATTGTTTTTTAAATTTTAGTTTAAAAAGTAAGCTTAAATTAATAAAAAATTTTAAAAGTAATATATTAACTTTATTAAGGAATTTTTCTTTTATTTTTGATTTTTTTTTAAAAAAAGTGTTTATAATTTTCAATTATTAGTTTTCTACTTTTTTTAATAATATTATTAGATTTATTAATATAACTAAAGTTTTTTTTTATTTAGAAAATTTTTAAAATTTCTTTATAAACACTTTAAATATTAGAAAATGCATCAGTATTATTATAAACTAACTTTAATTATAAAAAGTTTTAAAAAATTTTATATTATTTTTCATTTTAATTTCTACTATTTTATCTTTTATATTAATTTAAATTAATTATAAATTATTTTATTTTGAAAATTATTAATTAATAAAATTTAAAAGAATTTTATATTATATTTAAAAAATTGGTAATTAATAATAATTTAATAATAAAGTTTATTTTTTTAAATATTATCAAAATTTTAGCTATTAAATTTTTAGTCTTTTAAGTTTTTAGCAGAATTTATTTATAGTTTTTTATTATTATTTAGAACCTTTTTTACTAATTTAAAAAATAGTAGCTTTTTATCTAGCTTTTACTTTTTTATAATTTTAATAAAAAGTTATAAATGCTATATTAGCTACTTAAATTAATTAAAAATAGATTTTTTTTAAAAGCTCTAATTTTTACTATTATATTTTATAAAAATTCTAATAATTAATAAATTATATAAATTTTTATTAAAGTTATTTTAATTTACTTATTTTTTTTATTTAGTTTCTTTTTTTAAATATACTTTATTTAATTTATTAAATATTTAACTAGCTTAATTTTATAACTTTTTAAAAATTTAAATTAGCAGCTTTAATATTATAATTTTTATATTTTTATAAAATTATATATGTATATAATTTATTTAAAAGTTTTTTTCTATATTTTGATGTTTAAAATACTAAAATATTAATTTTAAAGTAATTATTTTATTAAAACTACTTACTAATAATAATATAAGCTAAAATTAATTTTAATTAAAAAAATCCTATTAAAAATATAAATATAAATTAAAAATATAATAATTAAAACTATTGCAAATTTAGTAAATTATTTTAAATACTTTTATAAAAATAATTTAAATTATTGCAAAAATATAATTAATAGTAAATAACAAAAAAATAATTAAAATTTCTTCTATTATTAAAAAGTTTAATTTATAAATAAATAAGTATTTAATTTTAAATTAAATTAAAATTATTTATATTTATTAAAAAATATTAGATAAAGTTTTAAAAAAAAATTATTAAAAAAATTAAATGCTATTTTTTTAATAAAATAATTAGTAATAATTAAGAGTAATTTTTTAAATTTAAAAGATATATTTTTAGCAGTTATTAAAATATTAAAATAAAAAGCAAAAAAGCTATATAGATTTTTAAATAAAATTTTTAAAAAATTTATTATAATTTAATTTTTAAATTTATAATAGAATTTTTACTTACTTTAGCAACTTAATAAATAAGTTTTATTTTAAAAAATATATATAAAATAGTAAATAAATTTTAATATTTTATAATATAAAAATTACTAATATATATTATTAAATAATAAATAATTTTTAATGCTTTTAAATTTAAAAATTATAAAAATAATAAATAATTTAATTTAATTTAAATTTTTAAAATAATTAACCTTTTTTTAATAAATTATAATTTAGTAAAAAGAATTATTAACTATCTTTTAATTAAGTAATTTAAAAGTAAAATATAAAATAATACATTTAAACTACTTTATTAAATTAATTTATAAATTTATTTATATATAACTATTATTTTTAAAGTTTATAACAAATTTCTAAAATATTATATATTAGTTTATTACTTTAAGCTTTATTAGCTTTCAAAACTTAATTTTATAAATTTTTATAAAAACTCTAAATAGCTATTTTATCTAATATAATAAAAAAGATTATTAATTTTATTTTAATAAAGCTATTTTTTCAATTATTTTTTTATATACTTTATTTTGATTTATTAGTTTATTTATTTTTTTCTTTAAAATATAACTAATTTTTTAAAAGTTAGCTTTAACTTTTTTATACTTTAATTTTAGTTATCTATATAATTAAAAGTAATTTAAACTACTAATATAAGGCAAATTTTATTTTTAAAACTTAAACTTATAATTAAATAACTTATATATTACTTATTTATTTAAATAAAACCTAAATTTATAAATTTATACAAATAGTAATAACTACTTATTAACTTAAAAATAGCTAAAAATTATAATTAAAATTACTTAATAGTAAATAAATATTTATTTAATTATTTAAAACTATAAGTAAAACTAATAGTTAATATATTTAATTATTTAATTATCTAAATTTGTAAATAAAGTTAAAATGTAAATTTATAATTTATTTAAAAAAAACTAATTTTAATACTAAATTAACTATAGAAAATCTACTTTTTATATAGTAAAAGTATATGCTTTTTAATTTAGTTTTCTTTTATTTTTTTAATTATAACTGATTTAATATTTTTTATTTATTTAATTTAATTTATTATTTTTTTATTTATAGTTTTAGTTCTTTATACTTTATTTAGTATTTTATTTTATTTTCTAGTTTAGTATTTTATTTTAATTATTAATTTAATTTTTTAATTTTTAATTTTAGTTATTATAGTATTTTTTTTTAGTTTTTAATTTTTAGTTTTAATTATTTATATTTTAGTTTAATATTTTTTTTAATTTAAATATAAAACTTTTTTTTTTAGATTGCTTTTTTTAGTCTTTATTTTTTTTATATTTAATAAGATAAGCAATTTTATACTATATTTAAAATAAAATTAGTAAATTAAAGCTAAAAAAAACTTATAAATTGCTATTATAATTTATATATTTAAAAAATTAAATTATTATATAGACTTTTAGCCTAAAACAAAAGCTTGATATTATTAATATAATTAAAAAATATTTAACTTATTAACTTATTTAAATTTTAAAAGTTATAAAAATAATTAAAAATAAGTAATTATATTTAAAATAAGTTACTATTATTATAATATTTTTTAAATATATTATTAAAAACTATTTAAACTAACTAAATATTATTTTACTAAAAAATTAAAACATTTAATCAAGTATATTATTTTAATATATAATAAGCTACTATTTTATAAACTGCTTTTACTACTATATATTAAAAATAAATAAATTACTAATTTACTTATTTAATCTTAATTTTATTAAAAATATTTAGACTTTAATTTAATAAAAAATATATAAAAAGTTGCTTAAAGTATTTACTAAATATATAAAATTAATATTTAAATAAATTTATAAATATTTAATAATATTTTTTTTAAATAAAAAAATAAATAATAAAATATATATCAATTTATACCTTTTTAAAAGAAATATTTATATTATTTTTTATTAATTAAAGCTTTATTTTAATCTATACATATTATATTAATATTTTTAAAATCTAGTTTTTTACCAGGCTTTTTTTAAATAATATTCCTTTACTTAAATTTTAAATTAAATCAAAATATTAGCTACTATACTTTAAAAAACTAGAAAATATTACAAAAATAAAATAAAATAATTAACAAAACTTTGAAAATTTGAATAAAACTTTACTAATATTGAATTTGCTATTTAATTAAGAATATATATATATAGTATCTATTTTTTATTTCATAGCTATAAAAGAAAAATAATTAAATTATACATTTTTTAACTAAAACCTAATTGGTAAAATCTTAAAAATTTAACATTATAGATTTTTAAAATTAATGCAATTAAGCCATATTTAACTTAAATATTCTAAAAGCTTAATTTTTTAGCCAAAATATTCTTGTAGATATTAAGATTTGAAGTTAAAAAATTACTATTTATATCTAAACTGATTAGCTTTAAATTGCTAATTTGTTATGACTAAAGTCACTCTAATAAAATTTATTTATAATAATGAGAAGTTTAATTGTATCTTCTCAAATAAACTTATAAACCCATATTTATAATATTATACTAAGCTCATTGTGTTAACAACACACGGCATTGAAGTAGAACTATCATATTTTTCCACTGAGTTTAAACTAAAAGGTTCTATAACCTATTTTCTCTAAAATAAAATAACTGTATAATTGCAAACATAAAGTTTTTTATGCATTTAACTCATTAAAATCATAGCTTTAATTCCTAGCATTAAAGAATAAAACATTTGATAGTTAGTATTTTCTTGCAGAAGCACAAGGCAAGTTTTCTGCTGTACCGCCATATTTATTTCAAATTCTCTAACTAAAATCCTTCTATTCAAATATGAACTTATTATCTTACTCCGCCTGATAAGTGATTGTCACATATTATAAGTCTGAGTATCTTAGCTAGAAGACGGATCTAATATACTAGATTTTAGAAATGAATCAGCCTTTTCGAAGTTCGGTTATGATTTGAAACTTTAGTACCGCCTTAAAGGAGATTGGTACT
Organism: Capillidium rhysosporum; assembly: GCA_037055185.1. Taxonomy (NCBI): domain Eukaryota; kingdom Fungi; phylum Entomophthoromycota; class Entomophthoromycetes; order Entomophthorales; family Capillidiaceae; genus Capillidium; species Capillidium rhysosporum. The sequence goes on along the minus strand of JAWQFY010000326.1, from coordinate 31,688 downwards.
ACATCATTTATTTATTTAATGAATGGAAAGACAAATTTTATTAGTTAATTTATGATTTTTATCCTGTTATATAATCGAAAAATTTATTTATATGTACATGGGTATAAATAGTAGAAAACAATAAAAGGATATATTTAATGTTAAAGTTTTAGTATTTGTTAATTTCAATTAGAGCGAAGTTTTTTAGGAAATGGATTCTTTAAACAAGCTTTTAAAATTTACTACATGTGGATAAAATAAGAAATTCCCTATTTGGAACTCTTAAAAATAGTTAAATTTTAATATCTGTTTGCTCAATTAGCTTGGTAGAAAGTTTTTGATATATTTACTTGTTATTTAATATATAAACAATCTAAGTTTATAAAAAGGAAAGGCATATATATTATCTAAATATATTTAAAAGCTAGTATGACTTTAAGTAGAAAAGTCTGATTTGATAATAAGATTTAACCAGTAATTTTTATTGGCTAAAAAGTAGTGTTCTACTTACAAATGTTCAGTATTTTCTTCTCTATTTTTATTATTATAAGAAAAAATGAAAATTTAAAATTTCGATTTTCTACTAATAAAATGGTCCAATTTTCCAATTTTCAAAAATGTTCATACGTCATTTTTTATTCCCAAGAATTTAGTATATATTGCAAAATTGGTCACTGTTTTAATTCAATTTAACTTTAAATTTTAAACCTAATTTTATAACAAATAAAGTGTAACAAATAAACGATAAAATCTAAAGCAAATATTTTTTATAGTTAAACTACTATTAGTATTTAAGTTTTAAAAATATAAGCATATTTTATATACATTATAACTAATTTGCTTTTAATTTGTTAGTAACCGATAAAGTGTATTAGATAATTAGTTATATCAATTTTTATAGTGTTTACTTGAATTTAAAAGTTTATTTTAATGTAATGACCATTTTTGCAAAGATTTTATTGGCAATTTTTTTGGAATTTGACTCGTTTAAACAGTGAATTTTGAATGTTCACTTTTTTTTGTGCTCGTAATAATAGCCGATAATTTAAAACGTTTAAATTTCTAGACATAAAACAATCAGAAATATAGTCTGTACTACAAATAATTCTAAATTAAATACGTATTAGGTATAGTTATTACTCTAATAAACAATATATTGCTCACAATTAATATTTACTATTTTATTTTTAACCGAAATTAATAAAATGATAGATGAAATGTTAATTGGACTGTATCCAAAAAAGATAATTAACTGACCTCTAAATAAATATAAAGAAAATATATATCTTTTGGCAATAAAAGTTGCTATATAATTCTATATTGGATATCTACTATTTTTAACATCCTAAAGTATTCTACTAAGCTTATGAATTTAGTATATTTTTTCTAAAGAACTTACTTTTAAAACTGAAACATTAAAGTTGAATAATTTTATGTTATAACTTGCCATTTTCTAAGTTAAATAGTTTATTTTAATTTTCTTATAGGTATTAGCTATCAATATTTTTATACCTATTTATTTTACTCTTTTTAATACTTATTTATATATATATATTATATAAAGTAGGTGCAATTTATATTTATTTGAAAGGATTTTAAATATACAATATTCAAAATAATTAAAAATAACTTTAAAATCTAGATAAATTATTTACAAATTTAATATATAATATATAAAATTTGATTTAATTTATATAGTATAATTTTTAAATATATAATGCTTAAATTATTTTAAAAATAGTAATTTTTAAAAAAAAAGTTAATTTATTTATATGTGAATTTAAAATTTATATATATATATAATATATATAATATTATAAATTTTCAAGCTATATTAAAAGAGAAAAAATTATAAAAAATTATAAGTTTAGCTTTTAACAAGTATTTTAATCTTATAATATAATTGCATTATTTTAGCAATTTTATTTTTATTATTTAATAAAAAACATTATAACTATTAATCAAAATTAAAAAAAAATTAATTTAGCTAAAATATAATTTTTAAAATTTTTTTAGTATATATTTTATAATTAGCTTAATAAAATAGTTAATAATAATTATATTTACTTTTTGCTTACTAAAATAAATTTAAAAAAATATATTTATTTTAGCTATACTATTTTAATTTTTTTTCTTATTTCTAATTTTAAGCAATTTTTAAGCTTATATATTATACTTTTTATAAATTATTATAAAAATGATTATTTAAATAATTTATACTTTTTTAAAAATTTTATTGCTTTATTTAATATTTATTTCTTTTATTAGTATTTACTAAATTTATATATATATATATATAAAATTAATTTTAAATATATATATCTAAGCTTTTTTCTACTTTTTTAATTTATTGTTTATTATTTTAGCTTTTTTTAAAGATAAATTTATAGTAAAAAGTATATTATTTAAAATTTAGCTTTTAAAAATATTATAATTATAAATTTATAGCTATTTATATTTTAAATTTTGGCTTAATATTAAAATCCAACTTATTATTTATTTTAGATATTTTTTAGTAAATTAAATTTTTATAATTTTTAAACTTTAATTTAAATTAAACTTATATATATATATATTAAATTATTACTAAAAACTATTTTTTTATTTATTAAAAATATATTTTTAGCAGAAATTAATTGCTAATAATAAATAAAAAAATAAAGTTAATTTAATTTAGTATTTTAATTATAAAATTATTTTATTTTATTTTATTTATAAAAATTTAAAATATTAAATACTCTAGCTATAGTATTTAAGTAGCTTATTATATTGTTTAACTAATATTTTTATTTATAAAATAGCTATTTTTAGTTTTTATTAAATTTTTATTCTTTTATAACTTTTATTTTTATTTTTTATTTATAAAATAATATATTTTTTTAATTATAGTAAAGCTATAATTTAGTATAAAATTTAATTTTACTAAATATTTTTAAAGTTTAAATTATTTTTACTAATTATTTACTATATTTAATTTTTTTATATAAATAAAAAACTACTTTTAGATAATATTAAATATTATTTTTATATAATTAAACTAGCTTTTAACTTTTATATTTTATTTAGTTAAAATTTGCATTTTTTATTTAGTAGGTTAATAATTTAAGCTTTTTTCTTAGTTAGCAAGTTATAATATAATACTTAATTTAAAAAACTGCTTTTTTTATTTAATAATATAAATAAAAATTTTATTACTTTTTATATACTAAGTTATATTTAATTTATAATTATATAATTTAGATTTTTTTATTACTTTTATTTTTATTTTTTTTATATTTTAGATTTTTTAACTTTTTTAATCTTTACTTTTTATTATTATTATTATTTTTTAGCTTTTATTTATTTATTTTAATTAGATTAAAAAATAAGCTAATTTTAATATTTGCCTTTTTTATACTTTTTAATTTTTAATAATAGTAATAAATTTTAAACTTAAACTAATTAACTTTTAAAAACCAAATAAATATATATATATATTAAATAATTAATAATAGCTAAAAAAATTTATTGCATTATATATTATTAATATTTATTTATTTATTTTTTACATTTATATAAAATTATATTTATATATTTAATTAAAGCTATTATTAAATTAACTATTAATATTTTAAATATTTTATTTACATTTATATTAAAAATTTTATCTATAAATCTATAGTTTTAAAAAATATATATATTATAGATATATCTAATTTATTTAACTATTTTTAATAAATTTTTATTTTAAGTAATATTAACTATTGTAAACTTTATTATATATTACTTAATTATTATTATTATAATATGCTTAATTTAGGTCTTTTTTTATTAGTATTGATTTAAACTTAATATTTTTGTTATTTTTCAAATCCAAAATTACCTAGAATAGCATATAGTAATAAAGTATTATTCAGTAATAGCAGTACATAAAAATTCAATTAATTATTACTAAAATCTACATTTATAAAAGTGATTTATATGAATTAAAGCTGTTAGGTAGATAGTATTTTTACAATAATATAAAATTAACAAATTTACATTAAACCAGTTTAAAAATAAATTTATGTTTAATATTAAAATTATTTGATTAAATACTTGAACTACCTATTAACTTTTAAAATTATCATTTGATAATAGAAAATCATTTAATTATTCTGGTTTACGGTAAACAGAGGTAGCAGAAGATTGTCCGTGAGGGAAGATAATCATATCAGCTACTTCAACGTGGTGAGGACGCGAGGTAACAAATATAACAGTTTCAGCTATACAGTAATATTAGAAAATAAATTATAAATAAAAATACCTATATCATCTCCAGTTAAAGGATCCTTTAAAAAATATTAATTTAGAATATGATTAAAAAAATAAAATTCCAAAGCTTACAATTCCTTTATAAACACTTTTAGCACGCTCTTTATCTCCATGGAATCTAATTTCACTAAATTCGGTTTCAACCAATCCTATTATTGTTTAGAACAAATCAATTAAAAAGTATACCTGGATTTATAGCAGTAACTCTGACATTACTGGAAGCGAGCTCATGTCTTAAAGATTTAGTTATGGCATCAACTGCATATTTAGTGGCACAATAAATACCTCCGCCAAGGTATGCTTCCTTACCAGCAATTGATCCAATATTAACAATATGAGCACTAGGGCTTTCTTTAAGTAGAGGTAGACATGCCTGAGTAGCATAGAGCAATCCTTTGACGTTGGTATTAAACATAATATCTATTGCATCTTTATCTACTATTTCAATTGGGTCAAGTCCTAAAACTAACCCAGCGTTGTTTACAAGAATATCGAGCTTGGAAAAATTGGTTGTATTCTTTAAATTTTGAAGTAATTCTGCACAACCATCACGATCACGAACATCAAGCTTACAGCACTCTATCCATAATTCAGGGTATTGAGCTAAAAGTTCTGTTTTTAGCTGTTCAAGTTTCTCTTGGCGTCTAGCAGTAAGAATCTGATTAAAATAAAAAATAAAAGTTAGCGAATATCTTAGTTAAACTCACCAGATTCGACCCTTGAGCTGCAAATAATCGAGCACATGCTGCTCCTATTCCAGCAGATGCTCCGGTTATAAGTACGGTTTTGTTGGCTAGTCTTGACATTTTTCAATCTAAATATTTTGAATAAAAGCAAACTTTGTTGTTGATGTTTTATAGTGGGTTTGATTACGTCAATGTATGTAAAATCTTAAATAATATTATTGGTTATTCAAATGATCTAGATTGATAAAGAGTCAGCCAAATAATAAATTAGTCAAACTCCATAGCTATGTCATAACCATACTTGGGAAGCTTATAGAGAAGAGAGAACTAGTGGTATCTACAAAAGTCGGACTTAAAGCTTATTAGCTCCAAGAACCAAAAATTTATTGACCTATAATTTCTATGTTATTAAAAGTACAGAAATTATTTAGCTCTCTTTCCGATTTACCAAATTATTTATAAACCATCTTACTAAAGAAGGATTAATAGCTATCAGCTCTAAAACTTTAATAATATAAATAGAGCTTTCGAAATAGATATATAAATTTTGGAAAACTCTCAATATCCCAACTTCTCTAATAGGTAGTAGCCTACTTAAGATTTTATTAGAAATTTTGAATTTGTATATTAATAACAGCTTAATATATCAATTAATAATGAAATCCATTCTGCACTTAACACAAAAATAAACAAAATAAAGCTAAATGGTTATTTACATTTAATATTAAATTGTATTTTATAAACAAGTTTGTTATTATTCTTTTAATAAAATACTTATTAGTTGCAAAATATATATAATTTGCTTAATAGCTTTTTTTAAATTACTAAAATAATTAAAATATATTATTAATGTTTTATTTGTTAAGCTAAATAAAATATAGTTTTTAGGCATTTAATTAAAGTTACTAAGTGCATAATAAAGCAACTATTTTAAAAGTAACCAATTATAATCTTTTTAATATACTAAACCTTATATATTAAGTACTTAACTTTTAGTAGATTTTGCTAAAAATCATTTTATATTTTATAGCTAATAGGATATAATAAATTTAAACAGGCTTATTTTAATAGATTCTATTATTTAAGCTTACTATTAAGCACTGTTTAAGTAATACAATACATTAAATAATATTTTAATATAAATATAAATACTAGATAAAAATTAATAAATTTTATTAGCAATAATTTTAGCCTAAGTTAAAATTAATTAATGTTTTTTATTTAAAACTATTATACTATAAAAAAGCAAGTTTTAAATATTAATAAACTAAAATATTATATATATATAGGCTAAAATAATACTTTTATATATTAAATAACTAAAGTTTTTATATTTAGTTTAGCTTTAATACTTTAAACTAACTACTAAAAATAATTTTATTAATATAAATACTTTAGCTTAAATTTAGTTTTTTTTTAAATAATATTTTTTATTTATTTTTATTTTTATTATAAAATTATTTATTAAATTTATTAGTAATATTATTATATATAGTAGTAATTATATAATTAAAAATGTATATTTTTAATTTATAATTTTTTTTCTAATTTTAAAACTATTTATATTAAATTTTTTTATTTTTATTTTTATTTAATAATATTAAAATTAAAGTTTTAAAAGATTTTTACTATATAAAAAATTAAAAAATTATAACTAAACTAAAATTTTAAAAGCTTTAATAATAAAGATTTTTTATTATTATATTTAAAAAAATATATAATATTATAGTATATAATACTATAATATTTGTAAAGTTATATCTTTATCCATTTTTATATAAAGTAGAAATTTTTTATAAACTAAGTAAAATATTAAATTAGAATTTTAATATTATAATATAATATTAAAATAAGTTAGAAAATTTTATTAATTTAGTATAAAAGCTTTATTTTTGTATTAAAAATACTTTTTTTAAAAAAAGTACTTTTAAGTATACTAATTATTTAAGTAATATTATTTAAACTTATATAACTTTATTATATAGTTGTAAAGCTATTTTTTAAACTGCTATAATATTTAAGAATTATTTTAAAGTTTTATATACTATATATATAAAATATTAAAATTAAGCTTTTTAATTAGTTTTTTATATAGTAAAAAACTATATATAGCTAAAACTTTAACTTATTTAAAAATACCTTAATAATTTTTAAGCCTTATTTAAAAGTTACTAATAAAAAATCTACTAAAATTATATTAAGTATATTTTTTATATATAATAAAAAAAGTTTTATAAAGACTATTAGTAAATTTAATATATATAAAATTATAAATAGCTATAAACTATAATATTAAGTATTAAAGAAATACTTTAATATAAATATATATTTATTAAAGTTATTATAATAATTTTTATTTTAATAATATAAATATATAAAATTAAATAAATAATATTTATTTAAAATCTAATTATATTAAGATTTTAAATTTTTATTAAACTTTTTATATAAAAATTAGCTAAATATATATATATATTATTTAAATTATTATTAAAAATAAAAGTTAAATATTTAAAAAATTAGGTTTTAAATGTATAAATATATTAATATTATAGTACTATTTTATTAAAATTTTAATATTTATTTTTAGTCTAATTTTTTTATTAAATTAATAATAATTTTATTTAAAAAAAATTAATTAAATTAACTATTAGTATTATATTTAAATTTAGCATTTTTAATATTAATAACTTTATTTTTATTAATTTTCTTATTTTTAATTTATAGTAATATTATAATATTTACTTTTATTTTACTTAAATTAAAAGGAATAATAATATTTTTATTAGATATATTATTTTTAGCTAGCTTTTAAATTTAGTTAATTTTATTTTTTATTTATTTAAAATATATATAAAGTAAACTAACTAAAAAATAGTTTTATATTTATATAGATAAAAATAATGTTTTTAGTTTATTTTTATAATATACATATATTATTATTATTATTATTATACTAAAAAATTTTAAGAAAATTAAAGTTAATAATTTTAAAATTTTTAAAAATAAGCTTAAAAATTTAAAAGTTTAAAAATTAACTTTTATACTAACTATTAATAAAAAGCTTTTAAAGTAAAAGTAAATATTATATTATTAATATAAATAGAATACAATATTTTTAAGTAAACCTTAAAAGACTAAAAAGTTAAAAGTATAACTATTAATTTATTAATATAATAAAAATAAGTATAAATTTATTATATATATAATAATATAAGTTTTTTTACCTCTAAAATAGTAATTAATTATATATTAGCTAATAATATTATAGCTTTAAATTAGCTAAAACTTAAAATAAACTTTAAATAGAGTATATTATATTAAATTTAATAAAGTAGACTTTTTAAATCTTTTATTTATTATAGTTTTATTTAATTTAAATATATTTAAATTTGTATATTTAATTAGTATTTAAAATATATAAATTTTATTTTCTAGTAGTATTTAAATTTTAAATTTTATTTTCTCTATTTAATAAGTAGTTTTTAGTATTAAATTTAAATATAATTTATTATTTAAGTTTTAAAGATGTAAATTCAACTTTTAAAAAAAATTACCTATTTTAAAATTTAAATATTAAATACATTTTAGTATGCTATATTAAATATTAAGTGCTTTGTAAAGTATAATTTAATTTTATATTTTACTATTAAATATATTTTAAGCTAATAAATTTCCTAATAAAAATCAGTTACTTTTAAAAATAGCTAATTAAATATATAGTGTTATAAATGTTCTAAAGTATATTTATCTAAATATTTGTTTGTTTGTTTTAAGCTAAAAATAATAGTATATATATATATATATTTAAATATGATTGATTTGTTGTAATTTTCTGTTTTTTTTCAACAATATAGTAATTTTTATTAATTTTAAATTAAAATTTTTTGTTTAGCCTAAAGGAAATTTTCAACTTCCTTACATTTATTAATTTAGACTTGTTAGAAAAAGAAAGTTGTATAACAAATTCAAAACTAGAAATTACAAAATGTAGTACAATAATATAAAATAGAAATAGTTACTTATTTTCAAACAGTAAATTTACCATTATTAAGAAATAATCAAAATATTTAGAAAGATATATTTAATTATCCATTTCCTGCTAAATCTGCTACAATTGCTAAAAAATACCTCTTTTCCTTCCAAAAAGCAATGATACTACACTTACCACCCATACTTCTTCCTAGATTCCTTCTTCAAATTACGTTGTCTAGCATAATCTAGTTGAAGCTGCGCCTCCATAGATTTAGCTTGGTTGGCAAGGAAAGATATGTTATGTCTAGCACCATAGTTAGCCTGAATATTGGTAGCCAAATCCAAAGAACCGAATTCCGACGTAGACGGTAAGTTATGGGTAGCTTGGAAGTGTTGTAAACTATCTGCATCGCCGGCAGGGTTCACGTCAATAATCTGAATATTGGTTGGATCATAATTTTTATGTTTACGTTTACGAGTACCATCCAAGTACCTTAAAGCTTCATCTGGTAATAAAGCAGATGATTCAGTTGGTGAGTCTATGGCGGTACTGCTTTTTTCTGAAGACTGTTGAGGTTGGGTTTGCTTAAGAGTAGGTTTGAGTTGTTTAACCGGTACTGAACTGTTATCTAAGTATTTGTCTACTATATCGTCACCTAAGAAAAGGATAAAAACAAATGTTAAAAGTAAATAAATGTTAATCTTTACCTATAGGGAACAGAACTTCGTTCAATATCTCATCTTCAGCATTCCTTTCCATATTTTTAGCTTCCAATTTAACTTTATCAGCTACTGGTTTGATATTTAATTTGGTCTTATTACTGCTGCTATCTGTTTTATTGCTGGTATTTGGCATCCTATTAGGTTTCACATTGGGTAAAATATCAAACAGTTTGGATTTAAACTTTCCTTTATTTAAATTAAGTTTGGGTTTATCGTCTTCGGTATCCGATAACAAACTTAGGTCTAAATTTGGTTTATTTAAAGTTAATAAGTCGTTCACAGGCGTCTTTAATTTCTTGTTTATTACCGATTTGGTTGGTTTTGAAGATACCGTTTCTTCGTCATCACTACTGGAATAATAGTTAACTAATGACATTTTACTTGATATTGATTGTTAGTATGTTGTGGAGGGATGAAGGCTGGAAATAAAAACTTAACTTCTGGTTTAATATAAATGGGCTCGGTCTACAATTGGTTGGTTAAATAAAGCATATTTAATTTCGTCATACTGGTAAAGCAATCAATTAAGATGAAGTGTTTTGGATAGTAATTCAATTTAGAGATAAACGATACAAAAAATATTTACAAAAACCGAGTTCTCGAAGGGAGAGTGAAGTAAAATAGATGTTACGTATAAACACCAAACTACTGAAAACTACTCCATCAACAACCAGCCTATTGCACGGGTTAGGTCGACGCAACCTTTTCACCAAAAACCAACCTTTAACGTTTTACGAACGTAGTCGTGACTTAGCTATACTAGGTTTATCGGTAGTAGGTTTAGGAGTAGGGTACACATACTTAAAAGATAACCAAGCTTCAGTACATTCTAAGTTAATAGTACCGTTATTGCATCTGTTTTTTGACGGCGAGGAAAGTCATAAGATATCCATACTAGCTGCAAAGTACGGTCTAGCACCTAAAGAGGTTTTGAAGGATGTCGACTTAGGTAGACTTAAAGTTAAAATTTTCGATAAAGTAATCGAGAATCCTATTGGGTTAGCGGCTGGTTACGATAAGGATGGTGAGGTTATCGACCCTATGTTTGATTTAGGCTTTGGGGTAGTAGAAGTCGGTTCTATAACACCTTTACCTCAAGTAACTTGCAAACTTTTTAAAAAATATGCATTCATTTCGTTTAATTAGGAAGGTAACCCCAAACCACGAGTATTTAGATTATCCGATGATAAAGCAATAATTAATCGGTACGGTTTCAACTCATTAGGTCATGAGTCAGCTTTAATAAGGTTGATGGAACGTCAATGGTCCTTAATTAAATCAAAATTCCCTACTTTAGACTCGGAAACTAAATCTTTAGTTGAGAACAAATTGTTAGGTATTAACTTAGGTAAAAACAAAACATCCAAAATGGAAGACAATCAGGATTATCTAAAAGGTATTGAGACGTTCCATCACTTAGCAGATTATCTAGTTGTTAACATTTCTTCTCCTAACACTCCTAACTTACGTGAGTTGCAGAAAGGTGAGTTCTTTAATGATCTGATTAAACAGGTACTTTCACATATACAATAATATGTTCTTACTTTTCTATGTTTAGGTTGTACAGAAACGTAACGCTACCGATACTAAACCTCCTTTACTTGTCAAAATCACTAGTGACTTGACTCCTGTTGAACTGGACCAGTTATGTAAAGTTATCAACCAACATGATGTCGACGGTATTATAGTTGCTAACACTACAATCTCCAGACCCTCTACCTTAACAACTGGTACCACCAACCCTAAGTTGGTTTCTGAACTCGGTGGATTATCTGGCCCGCCGCTCTACCCTAAAACTTTACAAACTGTAAAGCAAGTTTATAAACTTACGGAAGGTAAGAAATTAATTGTAGCTTGTGGTGGTATCCAAGATGCACAACAGTGTATCGAATTGGCTGAAAATGGGGCTACTTTCGTCCAACTTTATACTGCTTTGGCTTATAAAGGTCCAGGCCTACCTACTCAAATTAAATTGGAATTGAATCAGATTTTGGAGAAAAGAAATTTAAATTGGATGGATTTAGTTGGTAGTAAAGTTTAAACAAGAATAAAAAAATAGGAGATTTTGCTTTTATTTTGTTTTTATTTTTTTATTTCAATTTTGCTACTTTAATTAAAATGATTTTTTCTATTTCTCATATTTTAAATAGTTAAAAGGGTTGACAAATCCCTTTTAAAGTTTATAACTAAACTTTGATTTTTATGAATGGTTAGGTTATAGCTTATTTATCTATTTAAAATACTTAATAAAAGTAAATTAGATTGTCATTGAAGTTAAATAAAATAAACATTTTAAATAGGAAGCTTTAAGATATATTATATATTTTATATTAAATTTAGATATAAACACTACATACACTTTCTATAATACATAACTAAAATATATATCTAAAAGTAAAGATAAGTGTTTAATTTAATTAAAATCTAAATAGTAAATTAAAACTTTTTAAAAGTAGTTAATTTATAACTTTAAAAGTAAATAAATAAAATATTATATGCTATATATAAAACTATTTCATTTATTTTATAAAGTACATAATTTTTAATAAAGTTTATTATATTTTTAAATTTTTTAATTAAATATAATATTTTAGAATATTGTATTATTATAAAAAATTATATATATATATATAATTTTAATATTATAAAATATAATAAAATAGTGTAAATAAGACTAAAAAAGAGTTTTAATAAAATTAAGACTAAAAATACTTTAGAAATTTTAGAAAAATAAAATAAAAATATTAAGAAATTTATAAAATAATTCTACATTTATTATAAATAAAAGACTAGCTACTTTTAAATATAGCTAATTTTTATTTAAAAAGCTTATTAAAATTTTAAAAACTTAGTATAATTAGGTTTAAAAAAAATTTATTATTATAGCTTTAAAAAATATTTTTATATTAAAATATTTTTTTAATATCTAAGTTTATAATTTATAGCTACTAGCTATAAACTTTAAGCTTTAACTACTTTATTAAAATACTTTTTGTAGCTATTTATAAGTTTTTTTAAGTTAGCTTTACTAATATTTTTCCTTTTTATTAAATAAAAAAGGAATATTTAATATAATTTTATAAATTATTAGCATTTTTTTTTACTATATAGAAAAAAATAAAGTATAATTTTAGTAAACTTTTTTTAGCTTTTTTAATTAAGTTAAAGTTTAAGCTATATAAATTTACTAAGTAAAGCTATATATAATATTAAAGTATAGCTTTAATACTTATTAAAAAACTTAATTTTAATATTTTATATACTTATTATATAAAATTTTAATATAATTTTTAGCTATTATAATAGTATATAAGATAAATTTACTACTATATAGTAAATTTATATATTAAAACAGCTTATTAGCTTTTTAAATAAACTTTTTAAGAAAATTTAAAATAAACTAATTTAAGTAAATTTATAAATTTTTGTAGCTATATTACAAAAAAATTAATATTAAATTTATTTTTTATATATTTAATATATATTTTTATATATTTAATATATATTTTTATATATTTAATATATATTTTTATATATTAAAAGCTTTATTTTTAATTTAATAAGTATTTTATATATTTTTAAAGTATAACTTTAAAAGTTAATTTTATTATTTCTAAATTTATTAAGTTATAATTTGCTATTTAATTAATATTTTTAGCTTATAGCTAAAATCATTTATAATTTTAATTAAGCTAATTTATATAATTTATATTTTTATACCTTTTTATAAAAATATTATATTTATTAATTTTAAATTTACTTATATAGTAAAATTATATTTATTTTTATATTTATTTATAAAAAATTTAATTATTTAACTACTTAATATTATATTTTAAATAGCTTTAGCTATATTTTTAACTATATAATTATACTAAATAGTAATAAAACTTTTAAAATACATTTGATATTTATAGCTTATAATTTTAAATATATCATTTTTATAATTATTAGCTTATTTTTATACTATTATATTTATATAGTAAATATATATATTTTTTATAATAAAGTATTAAATTATAATAGTAATTATAAATGTTTTTATAGCTAAACTTAATATTTATTATATATATTATTGTTTTTTTGCTTTTATCTTTTTTTTAAATAATATTTAAAATTTTTAGTAAGTTAAAGTTTAAACTTTAAATAGCTTTATATATTTTTTAATATATTTTATTCATATAGTTTTTAATTACTATATTATATAATAGTATATTTATATAATTTTAAACTAAACTTTAAGCTAATTTAAAATATTTATTTTTAAATAAATTTATATAAATATTAATATAAAAAGAATATTATTTTTAAGTTTTATTAAATATTTAATTTAATAATAAGTATATTAGCTTTATTATACTTTTAAATTAAAAGTAAAAAACTTAGTTGATTATAAGTTTAGCTAAAAAGTAATCATTTAAATTAATTATAAGCTTAAGAAAAATTAATTATTTTAGTTAATTATAATTATAATTTAATAGTAAATGTATAAATTTTATTATATAGCTAAGTTAAAGTTAAATGCTTTAACTTAATTTAACTTTAAAATTTTAAAAATATATTATAAAATAATATAAAAATAAAATATTAAAAAATCTATATAAAGTAAAAAAAATATTTATATAATATACTTAATAATTTAATTATTATTATATATATATTAAAATTTTATTATAAAATTTTACTAATAAATATAGGCATTTTATTTTTATTTTAAGTTATTTTAAACTACTTTTTTAAATATATTATAGCAAAACTTTATAAAAAAAATACTATTATTTTTTTATCTAAATACTTTATCTATTTATTTTATAAACATTTATTATTAATAATATAAATATTATATTAATATTTAAGTATATATTTGCAAATAAATTTATATTATTTATAATTATCTTATTATTATATAGTGGCAGTTTATATTTATATAAATATAAAACTGCTACTATAATATATTATAGTTTAAACTTAAATATTAGCTTTAATATAATATTATAAACTAGATATTATAAAGAAATAAATAAAGTAATCTATTTTAAAAGTTATTAAATAAGTAAGCTTATAGTAAATATTATTTTAAAATTATATTAAGCTATTAGCAAATTATCTAAAAAATATATAAGCTTATATAAATAATAAAATAATTATATAATTAAAAAGTTTTAAATAAAAGCTTATTTTAATAATAAAATTATATTATAAAGTTATTATTTTAGCTTAAGTTTACAATAATAATAAAAAATTAATATTAATATAAAGTTAAAGTAAAAAATATTTAAATATAATATACTAACTAAAATAATATAATTTTAGCTTAATATGTAATATAATTAAGTTTATATTAAAACTATAGCTATAATATAAGTTATAAATAAATAATTTTAATTTAAAAAAACATATAATTATAAAATTTTAAAAAGGTATTTTAAACTAAAGCTTTTTTATCTAAGTAACTTATTAACTAATTATAAAGAGTTACTATATTATTAAAAAGTACTTTTTATATTTTTTTCTTAATTTTTCAATACTTATTTATTTTAATATAAAAAGTTAAATCTAAATAAAATATAATAATTAAAAAAATATTATTATATTTTTAGCTTTATTATTAATAATATAATTATTTTTTACTATAAATTTAATAATATTACTTTTATTACTTATTTTTATATAGCTAAGTTTTATTTATTTATTTTTTATAATAGCTTTATTTATTATAAGAAAATATAGGAAAATTCAGCTTTTATAATTTTATTATTTTATTTTTATAGCTTTTAGTTGCTTAAAACTATATTTATACTTATTTAAATTATTTATTTTTTATTTAAGTAATTTATTTTACCTATTTTTAGATTTTATTTATTTATTAAGTTTTAGGCTTTAAAATAATTTTTTTAAATTTTATTAAATATATTAAGTTAAAAATTGCTATAAATAAAAAAAACAAAAAGCAAAAGATAAAAAAGTTTAAAATTATTACTTTTAATAGTATAGATTATATAAAAATAAAATAAATAATAAAAATAATAAATGAAAAAAAACATTCTTTTTAATAAGAATATATAAATAAAAATATATATAAAATATAATAATTTAAAAAATAAATAGTAAAAAACTAATAAATTATTAATTATAAATTTGCTATTATAAAATAAAAAGAAATTATTTATAAAAAAGCTATATAATAAAAATGTGTAAATTATAATATTTAAATTATTATTATAATAAAATAAATAATATTAAACTTATATTACTTAAAGTTTTAGGCTTATACTTATTAAAAAATTTATAATATATACTAGTTTTATTATTTTAAAGTTTTGATATTTATTATTTTTTTAATACTTTTACTATAACTATTATAAATTTTACTAAATATAAATAATTTATATAAAATTATTTAAAAATTCTTAATATTATAATTTAAAGTATAATAAATTTTTAAAAAAAGTAGTTAATTATTAAAAATTATAGTTTATACTTTAAAAATATGTAAATATACTATTATAGATTTATAATAGCTTTATATATTTTAAATTATATATATATATATTACTATTATTTTAATGTGATTAGATGTTAGTTATTAAAATTAATGTAAAGTTGTATTATTAAATATAAAATAAATATATTAGTTGTATAAAGTTAAACTATTCTTTATTTAGGAAACTGTGTTTTTGGTATATAAAATATTATTTTTACTACTGCTATATAATTTTAAAAAAATTACATTTACTATGCTTTTAAATAATTGTTTATATGGTCTATAGTACATTTTTATAGTACTAAAGGTATCAATCTTTTTATTTAAGAGTTACATGCTTTATTAATAGTAAATAATATTAATGTTTTTTAATTTGTTCATGTTTAAAACAGTTATTCCATACCAACAAAATAAGTTGTATCTTACCTATATATTTTAAATGATAAAACTATACACAAAAGTCACAACATCTTATAATGCCTACTAAGTCAAAAAATCTTCATGAAAAGTAAAAACTATAGATTTATAAACTTCAAAAATATGTCTGTAGTTTCAACTTGATTCTAAACAAACTCTAATTCAGGAATCTTAACATCCTTGCCTGTCAGCCTCAAAACTCTTTGTTGATGGTATTTCTTAAACTCGTCATATAACCTTTGTACTTGATCCAAATACAGTTTATGGTATTTATCAACTACTTCTTCACTAATTTCTACATCTTCCTTGGATATTTCAATAGGTTCACCAACTAATATAAAAAATAGATGCATAAATAAAAAAAGATCTATATAAAATAGAAATTTACCTATTACAGTCAGAGGTCCATGACCTGGTAAAAATCCAAATGTATTTTTTATAATACCTATGCCACGAATCAGAAGCATATAAAATCCGAACGTTTTTTTGAAGTTGGTCTGTACATATTCCAGTAGAGTACCTTTAGGAGGTACATACTGATTATAAAGTTCGTTTTCACCCAATCCCAAAACCGGTACTAAATTTGCCCTAATTTAAAAATAAAAAGTCGACCTTTAATATATTAATGACTAAAAAGATTATATATACCTGTTTTTCAAAGCAATTTTAACGAAACCCTTCCTATTCTTTAAGACAAGTTGGAAGTTGTCAGGTACTGCAAGTATCGATTCTTTAGCACCGCCTACAGCAATAACCAACCCTTTACCTCTTTTATTATTTTTCCCATCTTCCTCGTCATTAGCTTCAAAAAAATTATTTAAAGTAGATTTGCTACTATCGGTAAAGTTCAACCACTTGAATAACTCACTATGAAATGGTATGTAGAAGTTGGTCTGTAAAGTGACAAATTTCAAACTGATATCACCTAATTTTTCAATAACCCCATCAATATTCGAAGTTAAACTAGCAGTTATACCGAATGGCAGTATCCCATGAGGATGATATCCAAAAAGGTAGTTATTTGTATTGTCTAACTTTTGTTTACATATTAGTTCGGAATTAAAATACTCATTGTAGTATTTCCATAGTTTCCATTTTTGTACGGCTTGGTTAGGATGTAACTGTGTTCTATAACTTTTGTCATTAAACAAATGAAGTAGATAGGGAATTATTAATACTAGTAGAATTGGATAGAAATAAGCTAGAACTGATAATAAGATAGGACTTAGAGGTAAACTTAAAGTCAAAAATACTACTATAGATTGGTAGAGTTGTATTGATACAGGTTGCTCTTGGTTGTTATGCTTGGAATCTACTAACACCATCTCTTCTATTTTTTCTTTTACTTTCGCTACTATAAAAAGTTGGGCTTTTTACTAACTGTCTTTTATATATCCATCGATTATCACAAACAAACAAGTTAAAGAATAAAGTTGTGTTTCGGTTAAACCAATAACTTTACACTTCAAGTTTAAATATAGCGGATACGTACATAGAATTTCGGAACCAATATCCTTTATCTAAAATTGTTAGTAGGGTGAAGTTAAATAAAAACCAATTTATTAAATCTGGGTGTTCATGTCCATTAAGTTCACTTAAAAGTTATATAGAATAAATGAGGTGATTATTTTCTTTTTTTGGCATTATCACCACAATTTTCTTTAAATAGGGCCGACAACATCCGCGTTTTATTAAAACACTTTTTTATATTTCTTGGAAGCCTACAGCCTAAATGTTTAATAATTATATTATAAATACAATCTCATAATAGAGGGATCTTAATATCCTCTTAAGGAGGCTAGACGGCAAGGTACCAAAGGGCTCTTGCCACTGATAGCTCTATGAAGAGAGAGAAAGATATATGGGCAAGTTACCTTTACTTTGATTTATAGAAAAAGCTTAGCAAGGAAGACCTTGAACTTATACCTCTATATAGTGTAAAAGGAAGAAAACATCTGGGGTGGTGAGGGGAGAGGAGATTGAAAAGCCTAGGTGCTATAATGAACTTAGGAGTATGTGCTAAAATTGAGCTTACAAGTAGCTTAATTAGGATAAGGAGAGTTAAAAACTAAGCATAGTTTAGAGCAAGAGTTTTTACAAAAGGAAATAAGGAAAGAGAGAAGGATAAGTAAGCTTTTTAAAAGATTGGTTTTCAATTTTTAGAAAGTAATGGTATTTAAAAGAGATAATAAATTTGTTTTAATAAAATTTATATAAAAAATAAAAGGTAAATACTACTGCTTTTAATATAAATTAATTTAGTTATTTTAAGATAGCTATTTTTTATATCTTTTAAAAAGAAATAAAAAAATGTATAAATTATACTGGATAATAAACAGTTGTTATAATTTATTTATAAAGCTAAAAAAATAAAGTAAGTATCAATTAGAAAAATAGCTATTAGCAAATTTTATTTTTAAAAATATAAATTTAAAAAAGTTATATAAAAAATTATAAAAATTCTTAAAGAAAAATTAATAAATTAAATTATAACAAATATAAACTTTGTAAACTTTAAATATAATTTATTTATAATTATAGTATAATTATACTAAAATTTTATAAAAACTAAGTTTAAATTTAATATAAAAGTAATTTAAATAAATTATAGATATATAATTATATAAAAGTAATTTAAATAAATTATAGATATATAATTATAGATATATAATTATATAAATATATTTATAATTTAGTTAATAGCTATATATTACATTAAAATATTGTAATAACAAAATTATATTTATAGAATAACTATTTTATACTTATTATTATAGTAAAAAATTACTAATAAGTATTATAAGCTAATTATTTTTATTAGTACTTTAATACATTTTTAGATATTTTTTTAAAATTAGCTTTATTAGTATTTTGCTTTTTTTATAAAGTAGATAAAATATACTTAATATAAATTTATAAATTATTAGTATTTTTTGGTAAAGTATAGTTTTAGTAAACTTTTTTTAATAGTTATTAGACAAAACTTAAAAGCTATCTAGATTTTTTTGATTAAATTAAGTTTTAAGCTAAGATTTTTTATAAAGTAGAAAACTAATCAAAAATTTTAATACTAGTATTTTTAATATAATTTTTAATTATTATTATAATATTTAAAGTAGCTTTATTATTATATAGCAAAGTACTAAAGTTTTATCTTATATATATTAAAATAGTTTACTAGTTTTTAAAATAAAATTATTTAAGTAAATATATTTATTTTTGTAGCTATACTGCAAAAATATTAGCATTAAAACTACTTTTTATATACTAAAAGCTATACTTTTAGTATATTAAATATTTTTTATATTATTAAAATATAGCTTTAATAATTAACTTTAAAGCTACTAAAATTAGTATAAGCTATAATTTATTATATAGTTAAATTTATAATTTTAATTAGGCTAATATATATAATTTTTATCTTTATAGCTATATTGTAAAAATATTATACTTATTAAATTTATATTTATTTATAAACTTATTTAGTATTATAGCTATATTTTAATACTATAGTAATTATTTTTCTAAACTATTTTAGTAATATATTATAATATTAAGATATAACTTTAATACTTTATTAAGTATAGCTTAGTAAGATTGTATACTTTTTTTTAAAATATAGTAAAAAGAAAAAAATAGCTTTAAATATTTTAAAATATATTTAAATTAAACTTATTTTATTATATAAAGCAAGTTAAGCTAATATTTTATCTATTTTAAAAATTGAAATAATTTTTAATTTTATAGTAAAAATACTAGTTTTTTTAAATATATTAATATTATATTAATATAATTTGGAAAATTATAAATAATAGCTAAAAAATCATTAATTTAATTATATTTATTTATAATAAGGATTAAATATAATATTTTTAAATATATAAAGCTTAAAATTTTAAAAGCTTTTAGTAAAATATACTAATTATTATATACTTTTTAATATATGAAAACCAAATAAATATAATTAAAAATATTTATTTTTAGCTAATTTTATCAGCTTGATTTTTATTTTTATAGTATAGCTGCAAATTTATTATATTTATTATACTTATATTTTATTTATATAGCCTTATTATATAAATTTAAATGTTGTTCTTTAAATAATTGTTATAATTTTTAATTATTTTTTTAGTAAAAATGCTTTAATTTAAAAACTTTAACTGTATATTTATATATATATAAATTTTGTAAACCTTTCTTCAATTAATAAGTTTTAAAATTTTTTTCATTAAAATATATAATTTTATAATCTATTAACTTTTTTTCCTACTTTTTTACTTAGTTATATAGAATTAAAGTGTTTAAATAAGATAAAAATTTTATTCTTTTCCAATTAATATTATTTTACTTGGTAACTTAATAGTTAATCCTTCCTATACCTACGTTGTTCGAGGTAAGTAAACTAATATCAATATTTTAATTTTCCTATTTAGTTTGTCTTCACCTTGTCATTTAAAGTTTAATGTATAAACTAAATTTTTAAACTGTAAGGGGTAGAATTATATTCTGATCTAGATCTTTTCATTTATAGGCACCTTTTAACTAACTACTTTTCGATCTAGATCTTTTCTTTTTAACTAATTATTACTCTCCCTTCTATTTATATTAAATATAAAAGTTTACTAACACTTACTTTAACTTTTAATGGACCGAACAGATCGAATTGTTCCGATATTATATGAGACGTAAATTTAGTAAAATAATTCATAACTTTTATATTATTGGATTATAGCTCTTTTAAATTTATACTTATATCATCTGATAGATAACGAACTAAAGTATTTTACTAATAGATAAAAAGATTAATACAATATAATTAAAATTATAATTCGTTATCTTTTATCAACTATAATTTAATTGGATGTTATCTGCAACTAAATTCACCAATTTTAAAAAAAGTTAAAATTTTAAATTAATCTTTTGATTAAAACTATTTAGTGAATTTAAAATTTATAATAGTAAGTGGAAAAACTTACCATTTTTAATAAGTATTTAAACTATTAAACCCAGTTTATCGGTTAAAAAATTATCGGTACTTCAATTTAAACCGATAAAATTATTATTTAAAAATGAACTTATTAAAAAATTTAAGTCAAAAATAATTAAACTAAATTTAGTTATTATAATAGTATTAAAGTTTATCAATTTAAAGAAATTTCTAATTTAAAATTTAAATTTATAAAGTAACTGATATAAAATAAAATAAAGTTAGTATAATAATAATAATAATAATAATAATAATAATAATAATTTTTATTTTAGAAATTAATTTTAGAAAGTTTAAATGTTTAATAGGTTTACCTAATATATATTTTTCTTAAAATAAAAATAATAAACTATAGAAAGGTACCCCTTAAAATAAATAGCTTGGCATCAATCTTTCTCATTTTCCTCTTAGTACCAACGTGGCGTTAGTCTAAATTACTTTCAATAACTGGTATAAAATCAGGGAAGTTTTATGTTACTGCCTTTCGTAACTTTAGTAAAGTTATTGGATCTATTTAGAACTATTTGCTACGTTACTATAACGGTAAGAAAGGTACTTTTTGATCTCTTTAATTTTATTATTGGTTAGTTAATTATTTTATCCTTTATATAATAAATCTTTAACCCTTATATCCTTAAATATAAATAACTCGATATATTAAATTTTATTTGTAATATTATAAAAATAGCTAATTTCTTTGTTTTAAAATTTACTCCTTTATTTAGATAAATTATAGTAGTAATAATAACTGTACTTTGTTAAATTTCTTTTTATCCTTTGATAATCTTTTTCCTACAAATTTTTCTTTTAAAATAAAAATAAAGTTTCTTTAATAGTGACAAGTTTTGTTTTTAAATAAAACACCACAATTTTAATTTTCTAGATACTATAAATACAACGCTTTATATATTTCTCCATTTAAAAGTTACTTAAGCATTATATACTTATCCGACAAATTTCCTAATTAACTATAGATAAGTTTACAATATTTTATAATTATTTATCAAGTTCACTATATTGAACAATCCTTCTCTTAGGACTTTTTCAATGTAGTAGGTACCTATCTACTTATACTTTCTAATGTTTGTAACTTTACCTTTTCTACAGAAATTATATAATATTAAATCACCTACCTACTTTTAAATCCACTTTTTTCAGCCATTCCTTTTTTTTAAACAATTTAAGCATAATTTCTTTCTTCTAACTATTTTTAATATACACCACTTTTTATTTTTTCTTCAGTTTCTGAATTTTAGTTGAATTATTTTTTCATAATTTTTAACTTTTTCTAGTATTTCTACTTTCTTGGATAAACTTACTTCCACTTTATAAATTATCTAGTATAGTAAAAACTTTGTTAATATATATATAATTATACAATAAGATTATATTACTATATAGAGCTATTTGTTACATTGTTGCCTTTTTTTTATATGCTAACTTAACTAATATACTCTTTATTAGTTATATTGCTTTTTTTTTAATACTTATTTATTTAATTCTAAAAACTATACTATTATTTTACATTTATAGAATATATTCCTTATATTTAATTAAATTATTAAGCTAAATTACTTTTATAAATTAATATTTAATTTAATTTCTATATTTTTATAAACTTTATATTTATTAACTTTAAATTATTTAAATTTAAAATCTATAACTTTAGTTTTAGTATTATTTCTTCTATATTTACAATATTAACTACTGCTATTATTTTTAATAAAGTATTTAATAATATATTTTTTTCAAAATTATATATACTTTAAAATTTGAAATTTATTAAATTGTTAAACTTACTTTTTTATTTTAAATTTTTATACTACTACTAAGTTTTTTTTTGCTAATAATGTAGTTTATCTTTACATTTTTATAGCTAATATAAAATTAAATACTTTTATTAGTCTTTTATTATTTTTATTATTAATACTAAATATACTTATGTTAATTTTTCTATTAAATTTACCTTTTTAAGCTTAGTTATTTTTTTTAACTTTAATTTTTATCAAAACATTTTATTATTATAAATAATTAATTTAATAATATATTTTATTACATTTTTTTAGTACAAGTTAATATTATATTTTTGATTTAAATTTTTATATATTTATATTTACTTTTTTTTTACTATTTTACTTTTTTCTTAGTTATAAAATTTTATTGTTAACTTTATTTTTACTACTTTAACTTTTAAAAGTGTTTTTTTACTATTACATTATTATTATTTTAACTATAGCTACCATTATTAATATATATAAAATCTGCTTATACCTCTTTTTATATAGAATAATTTATAGTTTTTATTATTATTTTGATATATTAAGATTTTATTTACTTATTTAGTACATTTTTAACTTATATTAATATATTTATACTTTGTTATAGGATATTTGCTATAATTACTTGATATACTTTACCTTCCTCTTTAATTATTTTAAATAATTCTAGTTATGAATTATATTAAGTATCTTTTTTTTAAGCTTTGTTCAAAACAATGTGTAAATATTTTTATCATATATGATTAGTTAAAAAATATAGCTACTATATACACTTTTACTTTAAATTAAATGGTATATCTGTTAACTAATTTTTTAAAATGTTATTTTATTTTTTAGTGCATTTTAGATTGATACTAATAATTATTTTTTTCAAATATGTATTTAAAATCTTCTTTTATCTCTTATGAATTTATATCTGTTTGATTATACTATTATTAATTTTCCGGTAGGTAGTATAAAATAAATATATTTATATATATTTCTAATCATTTATTGTATATTGTTACTTTTTTAAAGGTTTTTACAAACATAGCATCTATATTTTTTTAGTATCTATCAATTTGTTAATTAAAATTACTAATCTAATTTAAAAATTAAATTATTCTAATAAATTAATAAATAAAAATAATAAACTATTTATTAATAATTTTAAAATTGAAACGTTTAAAAATTAAATAAAATAAACTAATGAACAATTTTATTATCGGTTGAAGTAGAGTGGTAAATAAATGAGGATATTTAAAATTAAGTACAAATTAAATTATTTTTAAATTTGAGTGAAAAGTTGATCAGCTACGTTATTAATTAATTTAGCAAATTTAAGTATTTCTATTTCCATCTCGGATGTCGGATGAAACGGACCTAAACTTATCGGAGTTTCTTTAAATATTAACGCTTTTAAAAGGTAAGTGTTATCGGACGTTTTACGCGTCTTTATTATTCCACCTAAGTAAGCTAAACTTTGTAACGCTAAGTTAGTAAATAAGTTCTGTAAAAGTGGATCTCGGTTAATAAATTGTTCCAATTGTTGACAGATATAATACCTTAACTCTAAATCGAATTTACTTAATAGTACTTCGATAATCAATTGAGATGCTAACTTTAAAATTTTATTACTGTTTACTAAACTGTTCAACTGTGTAAATACTTTAACGCAAACTAATTTATAAGCTAATTCTAAACTGTTGGTAGTAGATAGATATTGCTTATTTAATTCACAATTTAAAGTTGGTTGACTATTAACTTGTTCACTATCGGTAAAAGGTGATCCAATTGAACCGATTTGGTTCGGTATAAACTCTAAAATATCGTTATCTATCAATTTATATTCGGAGTAAAGTAATTCTAAATCTTTACCGAGGGTACAATTTGATTTGAGAATCGGTGTATTTATACCACTTAATGGGTTCGATGTGGTACTAAGGCAATAAGTTGTATCGTATAAGTTTTCTATTAAATCCGAAGTTAAAGTATGTTTGTCATCAGTATGTTCTACAGTAGTAGTTGTTGTTGTTGTTGTTGTTGTTGTAGTACTACCATTACTACTACTACTACTACTACTACTACTACTACTACTACTACTACTACTACTACTACTACTGTTAGGTTGATTACATATATCACTGTTAAGCTGTGAAGGTAAATCGAATAATATATAAGGTGCTGAATAATGATCATCGTTTTGTTTAGGATAGTTCTGTAACGAATAGATAACGAATTCTTTATTATTATCGTTACTCTGTTTTTTAGTAATAGACTTTCTACTACCCGTTTTAGGACCCCTTTTCTTCTGTTGGATGGTATAAGTACATACGATATTTTTAAGTTGACAATGCCTACATTTATTATTACTAGGGTTACATTTCGTTCGGTAAAGTTTACAACCGTCACAGGCGTTGGAAGTTCTTTTAGTTGATTGTTCTACGAATCCATTTCTCATTTTATTGAAGTTTTATTTTTAAATAGATAAATTGAAAAGAAATTCTCGCTTTTTATAGCAGTTGTTAACAACTTTACATTTCTATTACATATAAAATACGCAACCTACCTTATTATAGAAAAGATCGAGTTAAGTAAAATACTATTTTCCGTAGCTTCTGTAACTAAAGTAGTAATACCTTTAAAAGTATAAACCTGTTTCTTATTATCAGTTCTTAATAAGTTGAGTACTTTCGCATATATACATCCGGAAAAAGAATCCACAGTACTTTACCGATTTAAAATTAACGATTAAATTATTATTTCGGTTTATTTTAAAAACTTAACTAATTAAAATTTAATAAAAATAAACCTGATAGGTAAATATAAGATAAATTATAAATTAGGTACAGGTATTTTTAATAATAATAAAAAGTCTTTAGTTCCTATTTATATAAATATAATTTAAATAAAACTAATTTTATAAATAAGTTAAACTAAAATTTTATTGGGTTTTAAAACTTTTATAGTTTTTAATTCCACTTATAAAAAAAGTTCAAGGTAAAACCAATAAAAATATGTAAAATTTTAATTTTATTAGTTATAAGTGTTAAATATACAACAGTTTGTTATTAAAAATGAAAATAATACAGAAATGTAATTAAATTTTATAATAAAAAGGTTAATACTAAAATATTTTAAAAGATTGCTATTAATAGTAACTTTTAAAAAAAAAAATTATTAAGTACTTTTAAACTACAATTAAAAGGTTATTTAAATTTATATTAATTATCAATCAATAACAAGCGTTTAAACTAATAAAAAGGAATGTATTTCGTTTTAAATTTTAAAAAGCTTTAAAAAATAAAAATATTATATTATTAAAATTGGTTTATAA
This sequence comes from Capillidium rhysosporum, assembly GCA_037055185.1. NCBI lineage: Eukaryota > Fungi > Entomophthoromycota > Entomophthoromycetes > Entomophthorales > Capillidiaceae > Capillidium > Capillidium rhysosporum. The sequence continues at coordinate 5,050 of JAWQFY010000326.1, read as the reverse complement.
AATTTTTTTTTAGTAAATTCCACACAACTTTTAGAATAAAAGTTGGATTTAATTTTTAAATAAGAACTTGAACAACTTAAATAGTTTGATAAAAATATATTACGTAAGCGGTAATTTACCTTTCGAGATCCTCCTCAACTAAAATAAAGATCTACCGTGCCTATTAATTAAATAAATCACGTATACTTAACTTTTTTTTTTTTAAAAACGATAAAAACAACAAAAGCTTCCCTTCCCAAATTAAAAAAAAGAATAATTTTAACATTTAGTTTATGATAGGTAAAATAAATTAAAGAACTTATCATCATCAAATTTTACTAAACTTTCGGTATTTAAAGTAAGTTTATATTCTATAAATATAACTATCTTAGTTATAGTTTGTTAAATAGATAAATTTTTATATTAATTATAAGTTTTCGATTTAAACTTCGTCTAATTTAAGAAAATCGGTAACCATATCTCTATATTTAGTAATTAAGTTAAACAACTTTAAAAAAAGTTATATCCCAAGGAGAAACTATTTAAGTCAATATATCTATACTTTATAAAATTTAAGCTATTTAAACTATTTAAGTTTATATATTTAGTAAAGTACGCTAATTATTACCTTTTATTAATAAATATAACTGGTCTATTTAAATTAATTTTAACTTATTTTTTATATCTTATTATGCCGTTAATTCTATTTTGAAACGTTTATATAGATCAATTCAATTTATTGCTAAATTTAAATTAGATCTTATTCAATTTTTATAATATATTTTAAACTATAATATTTTTAACTAATTAAAATTTATTTATTTTTATAATTACCTTTTAAAAAAAAAAATTAATTATAAAATATTTTAAAAATTACTTAAAATCAATTTTACTTAATTGTAACTGATTTTAATTTAAACTATAAAATTTGATCCTATAATTTTATACTCATTTTCTTATTAACTATTACTTTTAACTTTATAAAAATAAATTCGGTTTAATTAGTATAATAAATTTTAAAATCGGTAAAGAACCGTATTAAAATCGCTTTTTACTAAATAGAACCGTACAAAAGTCAAATGTTAATTACAATAGGAACATTATTTTATTATATGATTTTTATCCTGTTTTTTTAAAGCTTAATAGTTTTAGTTTTCAATTCAAGTAAGATGTTATAAAGTTACGTTATCAGTAATAGTTTAAATTATTTAATTATGTTAATTATTTATTATCGAAAAGTAACCAATCTGTTTCATTTAAATATGCGATGGTACCATTTTAAAAATTATTTGATGCTACAACTTATATATAATTACTTCAACTTAGTTTAAACAAATTTGTATAAAATATGCTAAAAAAAACCCGATAATGAAGCTAGTTTTTAATATGAAACATGTTTACGTTTAAAGTTATTTATTAAGTATAGTCTTTTTAGTTTGATTAATTGAATGGTTACACTTTAATTCCCGAAACTACCTTGACATATTTTAATAATTATGTACAAATCGATACAACGGGCCGTTGTACTTAGCATCCCTTGACTTTATATACCAAATATTGAATAAAATAAAGGAAAGAAGCTTTAAAAAGCTATATAAACGAAAACAAACTTTTCTTTCTATTTAAATCTTTCACTAACAAATTATTTTTTATACTTTTATTCTCATGGTTGTACTAAACTATTCTAACTTACCGGCATTACACCTCTGTTAGGTTCTACTCCTCCCTCTCAAATTTATATTTTACCTTTAAAGTAGAATATTTATTATTCTATTAGAGACGTTCTATATCTAAATCTGTTAGAAAAGTGATCCATTAACTGTTACAGTAGCTTCTGATTCTAACGTTTTGTTAGCTCTAGTATTTATTTTATCTTCTTATAACTAATTAAACAATAGAAATAGGGCCTAGTTTAAATTAGTTGTTCCAATATATTTAAAAATTAATTACTTTTGAAAATTATTATATTAAGTTGTTAAAAAATTTACCCTAACTTATTTTTTTTATAATATTTATAAGTTATAAACTATACTAACAGCTTTTATTATGTAAGCTATTTAATAGTTTTAGAACAGTGTATAGGTAGTAATAAAGTTTAGTATTTTTTTACATTTATAATAAATTTTTAGTAAAATGATATTTTAAAAGTAGAATTTGAATAAAGAGTTTCATATTATTATTCTATTTATTTAAATAATTTTATCTTTTAATACAAAGATATATATAGTTTATTTTTTCTTTACTTCATTTTTGTAGAAAAAATGTAAACTTTATAAATAAAAAATATCTATCCTTTAATTTAATATTATTTATAACTACCTAGTTTTAAAAATATTTTATTACTATAATAAATAAATAGCTATTTTTATTAGCATTTTTCTTTATTTTTATATATTTTTATATTTTTTATTTTTAAATAAAGCTTTTCCTAAATATTCTACAATAAATATTAAAATAAAATATAAAATTAGTAAATTAATTTTAAATTTAAAAAATATATGTTTTTTTTTTAAATTTTAAAAGTTAAAATTAAGTGAATTTAAAGGCTTAATAAAAGTAATATATTTAATAAAAATATAAATATTACTTTCAATATTAGAAAAACTATAACAAATAAATAAAAATAATAAAATTTAAAGAAAACAAAATATTAACTAATATTACTAAGCTTATAACTAAAAATAAATTAAAAAACTCTATTATTTAGCTAGATTAAATTATATTTTAAAGTAAAAACACTTATAAAATAAAATATAAAATATAAAAATATATAATAACAAAAATTAAAAAAATAATAATAATATATTAATTAATAATTTATAATAAAGTAATAATATTAAAAATAAGTTAGCTATTTAATAATATTAATAAAATCTATAAAAAAATTAAAAAGCTAAATTAATTAATATAAATATAAAAAGTATAAAAATAAGTAATTATTACTTTTAAAATTAGTTAATTTTAACTTTAAAGATTCAGTTAATAAAATTAGCTAAAAATAAATAAATAAATAAATATTTATTTATTTATTATATATTAAAAGTTTTAAATTTTTAGTATATTTTATTAAAAGTTATTAAAATTTTAAAATTTTAAAAAAGTAAATGCTATTTTCAAAAGTATATTTACTACTATATAATATATATATATATTTAAAGTTTTATATATTAATAAAAAATTTTAAAAAAAATTATAAAAATTTAACAAAATATTAATATAGTATTAATATACTATTATACTAAAAAATTTAAATTTTTATTTTATAGTTATAAAATAAATTTAAAATTACAGCTTATATTATATTTATAGTATATATATAATAGTATAAAAGTAAAATAATAATAAATATTTATAATTATAAGCTATAAGTATTAGCTATATATTAAAAAATTATACTATTATATATTATTTTTATATAGTTAAAAATATAGCTAAAACTATTTAAAGCTATATTTTAAGTAGGTATTTAACTTATATTATAAATAAATATATATAAATACTTTTAATAATTTTACTTTATAAATATATTTATAGTTAGTTTAAATAAACTATAAAAGTATAGAATTTTATAATATATAGCTTTATAAAAACTATAAAATTATACTTTTATTTTTTTATAACTTTATAAAAAAGCTTTAAAGCTAAAAATATTTTTAAATATTAATAAATTTAGTTAGTTTTTAAATTAAGCAAAATACTAAAGTTATATTTTAAAGTTATAATATATTATTAAAATAGCTTAAAAAAGTTAGTATAGTTTAAATATAAAATTTTTATATTATAAATATATTATCTATTTAAATAGTATTATTTAAACTTATATAGCTTTTTAAGATAAGGAAATACAAGTTTAAAAGTATAATATATTTATTTTAAAGCTTTAAAAATAAAAATTATATATATAAGCTTAGTTAAAATTATAAATATTTATAGCTTTATATTATAAACATTAAAAATATAGAAAATTATAACCTATTTTAATTTAAAAGTAGCAAATATAATTACTAAAACTATACTTTAAAAATATAAAAAATATTTAATATACTAAAAGTTTTATAATTAATATATATATAAAATAAATTTAATGCCAATATTTTTACAACTTCTAGCTATAAAATATATATTTACTAAATTAGTTTTTTTTAAATATTTAAAAAAAAACTATTATAATATTTTATTATATAATTTATACTTTATATAAAATAATATTTTTCATATTATTATAATAGCTAACAAATATTAAAGCTTATTATATTAGATATATAAAATATTAGTATTAAATTTTTTAGCTAAAATTAAAATATAACTTTTATATTATACTTAAACATTTTTAAACTTAACTTAATACTAGAAAAATAAAATTTTAAAAATATATTTTTTTTATAGTAAAAGAAAATTATATTAACAGTTTATAATATTATATTAAGTATACTTTTTTATATAGTAAAAAATAAAATACTAATTAAGTAAATTTTAAAAATTATTAAATTAATATAAGTTATAAATTACTATATAATTAAATTTATTATTATATCTTATAAAAATTATATTTTTAATATAGCTAATATTTGTAATTTTTATTTTTATAGCAATATTATAAAAATATTAAATTATTTAAAATTATACTTATTTTTATATTAAAGTTATAAAAATTAAAATAATATTAAATAAATAAACTTTATATATATATTAATATAATTTAAACTTTTAATTTAAAAATTATACTTTTATATTATATTAATTATTTTTTTAAAACTTTAAAATATTATATTTTTATTATCTATTTAAATTAGTTATAGCTATATTTATATAATAATATATTAAAAGTATTTATATATATAGTATATATATATATTATACTTATATATATATTATACTTATATATTTTTTAAATTTTATTTAAAATTTTATCTTAAATATACTTTAAATATATTTTTAAATATATAAATATTATTTAATATATATTTTATTACAATATTTTTTATAAAAAATATATATATTATTATTATATAATATTATATAAAAATTTAAATAAAATTTATAATATTATTATAATAATATATTTTTGAAA
>JAWQFY010000325.1:0-36624 GCA_037055185.1 Capillidium rhysosporum | reverse complement strand
AAAATAAGATTTATTATTTACTATACTTAATTTTATAATAATATATTTACTATTAGTATAAATATTAATACTAGCTATTTTATTATTAATATTAAGTTTAGTAATATTATATTTTATTATTAATTTATTACTAATTGATTTAAATAGTAAAAAAAAGTAGTATTTATCTTTACTAAATATATTTTAATAAAGTATAGTAATATTAAAATAATTTTTTACTATTTATATATTATTTAATTTATTATTTTTAATATTATTATAATTAGTAATAATTATATTACTAGATTTTTAAATTATTATTTTTAAATTGTTATTATTTTTATAATAAATCTTTTTAAGTATTTAATTTTATAATTTAATATAATATTTTAAATTTAATTACTTTTTTATTATTAATATTATACTATTATAAATTAATATTAGTAAGTATATAATATATTTTAATATATATAGTAATAATAAATATTATTATTTTATTATATATATTTAAAATTTTTTATAATTATATACTTAAATTTTTATAAATTGCAAACTTAATTTTTTTTAAAGTTTTTTAATTTATACTACCTTAGAAATTTTGCTAAAAAGAATATTCTATAAATATATAAATTAGTTTAAAATAAATAAATAAATAAAGAAGTACATAGTTATTATATATATTTTATTAACTAAATTAATATATAAAATATTTTAAAAATAATAATAATAATAAATTTATACATTTAAAAAAAATTAATAGTAGAAAAATCTAAATAATTAATATTTTATAATTTATATTTATAAGTTTATATATATATTTATTATTAAAATTTTATAGTTTTTACTAAACTTTATACTAAAGCTAGTAATTAAATAAAGTATTATAATTAATAATATATTTTTTAAAAATAAAAAATATTAAATTTTAGTATTATTATTATTATTATTATAAATATTAAATTTAGCATCAATAAATTTTTAAATGGCTAAGTATATAAAGGCTAAATTTATAGATTTTTATATATTAAACTTATTATTATATAATAAAATTAAATAGATTTTACTTTAGCTAATATATTAAGCTTAAATATTTACTACTTTAACTTTATATCTATATTAATTTTATAATGTTATAAAAGTATGTTTTTCTTTTAAATAATTTGCTAATAACTTGATATATTTTTAAGATAATATTAAGTATAGGTTTACCTACTTATTAACTTTTAAAGTAAGCTGTTAAATATACTAAATAAAAATTATTATTTTACTTTAAATATACTTTTTTATATCTTATTTTTATATTATTATTCTAATATATTTTTAAGATTTTAAAGTATAATTAAGCTAAAATATCTAATTTTAACTTAATTTTATATTAAAACTAAAACACTTATTTTTAACTTAAGCTTATAATTAAATTAGATATTTATTTTTAATTTAAAATTATAATAAAGTTAATATATTTATATTTATATTAACTATTTAATAAAATTAAATTTAATAATTTTTAATAACTAAATATAAATAAAAACATTATAAGCTAAAAAACTAGCTTTAAATCTACTATATTAAAATAGTATATTTATTAATATTAATTATAAAATTATTTTTTTACTTTTGTTTTTTTTCTAAATTTTATTATTAATTATCTAATTATAATATTATTAAAAATTATTTTTATTACTTTTAAATAATATAATTAAAAATAAAATAAAATGAAATAAATATTTATTAAATAAATTTTTTAATTATAAGCTTTTTAATTATTTTAGTTTTAATTAAAAAAGTAAAACTTAGAAAAATAGTATATTTAAAAAAATTCTAATTATTAAAATAAAATAAAATTAATAAATAAAAATTTTCATTACTTATAATTTAATATTAAATGTTTTTTAATTAATAAAATTTTCTTTTTTAAAATACTTTTAATAAATTTAATAACTAATTTTTTTTAGTGAATTTAAATATTTTTTTTAATTTAATATATTTTTTTATAAAAATTATATATATATTTTAATTTAAATATTATTATTATTTTAAAAAACTTTTTACATATATTTTACTTTAATTATTATAATATAAATTATAATAATATTTATTAATACTTTAAAAATAAAAAACTATTTATAATTTAAAAAGATACATAATTAGTATTTTAACTATTTAATTAATAAAAAATTGCTATTTATAATTTTTTAAGCTTTTTTTTCTTTATAATATATTATAAAAAATTAATAAAATATAATAAATATAACTAAACTAATAAAATTATATTAATTAAATTTTTACTAATAATTTTTTTTAATTTTTTACTTTAATTTTATATTTTAGCAAATATTAATCTAATTTTATTAGTTTTTATATACATTTTTTTTAAATAAATTAAAATAAAATAAAATTAGCTAAAATGTTAAAAACTATCTTTTATACTAAAAAGATATAAAAAAATATATATATATACTTATTAGTAAATATAATAAATTAATTAACTTTACTAAATTTAAATATCTTGCTATATATTTACTTTTTTATTTTCTTAACTAAAATTTAAAATTTACTTTAATTTAGTAATCTACTATATTTAAAATTAAATATAAATATTAAAAATATAAGTTTTATCTTTATTTTTAAAGCAGCTTAATTATTAATATTCTTTTATTAGTATAATATAGTTTTATTTAATACTTTTATTTTATTTTTAATATTTATATTAAGTTAATATATATTTATTTTTAACTATTAAACTATAATAATTTATAATATTATAAAATATTAACTTTAAAGATTAAAAATATTTTATAATAAGTATTATTAAATATTATATTATATTTTATAAAATAAAAGTATATAAAATTAAATATAACTTACATATAAAGTAGCTAAAAATAATTTATATTAAAAATTATTAATTTATTTTAAAGTGCTTTTTATTATATTTATTAAATATAACTAATATATTTTTTATATTTTTTTAATTAATTTTTATTATTTTTCTAAAAATTTAAAAATGCTTTAATACTAATTATATTTTAAATCAAGTATTATTTAAAAAAGTAAATATATAAATTTTAAAGTATTTAGTTACTAAATAGCATTTTATAGCTTATTTTAAAATCTTAAATAAAACTTAAAAACTAAATTATTATAGTATACTAGGCTTAATAAACTTGTATATATATTTTGGATCCTTTAAATAAATATTATATTTTTTATCTATATGCATTTTTCTTTTTTTTGTCAGCTTTATACAATTTTCTACTAAAGCTTCCTTAATTAAGCTTTAATAAATATTATTAAAAAAATACAAATACTATTTGTAACCTATCTTATATTTAATATTTCTATCTAAATATTAAAGTGCTTAATTATTTTCTAGCTCTTCTTTACATTTAATTAGAAGTATCCTATTAAATTAAACATAAAAAACCCAATAATTTATATAAAATACCTTAAATTTATTTATAAAAATACAAAATTTTGTTTTACTTAATTAAAATTTAAAATTATAATTAGTTGAATATTGGATAAAGGATAGTAGTTTAAAATTTTGATAATAATTACCAAATGATAAGTAGTTAAAAAAGTTAATAAATTTCACTTACTATTAAATCAGCCTTAGAAGAGAAAATTAAAAAAATGTAGCTGACATTAAAATAATCTACTATAAATTAAAATGTATTTTTTAAAAGCTATAGATTAAAAATAGCGGGAAGTATCAACAAATGTATGTCAGTATTAGAGTTTAAATTAAAATAATTATTTAAAAAGGTGATAGCTATAACAGCTACGCTTAGATCTATGAAGAATATATATTAAACTTTAATTTTTGCCAAGCTTTTCAGGTTTTTAAATGAATTTAATTTCACTTATTTTCATAAAACTTAATTCCTTTTATAGATAAGTTTATATACTAATTCGATACAGCTACCATCCATAGCCGTGATTTAAATAGATATGTTGATATTTTTAGGTACAAAAAATAGAGCGCTATCTCTTATTCAAAAGTTTGTTGCTAACCACTCGAATTAAAACCGTTTTTGAGCTGTAGCATTTACAGTTGTCAAGGACACTTGTAAGTTGATGTATTGCACCATAGAATTTCAAAATTAGTAGATTTGAAGCCTCAGTATACGTTATATACAATATAATTTATCCACGTAGATTCTAGTTCATTACAGCGCAATCCTTGGCAAACTTTTCGCTTATTATTCCGTTCAGCACAAACTATAGTTTAATTTGTAGATTTGATTTATTTAACTGTTTACTTTTGATAGTAACATTTCACTATAAAATAAATTTAATTTCTAGAACTTCGATATAGTACTTATTAGTTAAAGTTACTAAAAATATATCTAATACTAATAATATAATATTTTCATGATTTCGAGGATAGTTTGTAGTGAGTTCTTATTTTAATTAAATGCCCACAATTAAGAAAATCAAAATCTTTAATAACGAAAAATTGGGTTCCAAAACAAATATTTGGTAAATTTCAGAATATATATTATTGGCGAAACTATTCTTTATTCGTAAACAATTTAAAAAAAGGGTACTCCAATCTAGCTCATAAATTTATTCAAAAAATCAGAGTCCTTAATATTTTATATATTAACATTCAACAGTATTATGATAAAAAAATAAATTAAATTATGTCCAATAGCTTTTAAACTGTATCAAGTATGATATGTAATTTAACTGAATATAATAAATGGGATCGAGGTAAGATTGTAGCCTTACTAATAAGACATAATCAGAAATGATATTATTAAGTAGTAAAAATGAGAATATGTCGCATTAAGAGAAGTGCCGCGTCGAAACCAATAAATCGGTCAAATACGCACCACCGATGATAAGTAGGAATGCAGCTGAACATAGTATATAAGAACGATTGTAACTTAAGATATTTAATAAAAAAAGGAAAAGAGAAAATTCGAAGTTATAACAAATCCTTATACAACTTATATTTTTAAATAAGTTTAAGATCAACTTTCGGAGATTTCTATATTTCATGGATACAATTAGTAGCAAGACAGTAAATTTAAAAAGAAAATTTGAAATTTAAGATCTTACTTTTTTATGGATAAGATCATAGCGAATAAAAAATATATATAATGATGTCACAAAACATTTCCATCAGAAAATTAAAATTTTATCCAATAAGTTCGTTAACGTCAAAATGATAAATTTGACTATAAAACGAAGAGGCAAAGAAGGCGTGAAGACTTTTAAACTTATTAAATTAACAATTCAAACTATACAATAAAAAATATGTGCGGTAGAGATCCTAATACTTACGCGAATACCGATGAAGTTATAACGAAACATATTCATCTAGATTTAGAAGTGGATTTCGATAAACAGATTCTTAAAGGCTCAGCAGTTTTATTGTTGACACCCGTCAAAGAAACTTTAACTCAACTTATCTTAGATACCGACTATTTAAATATTAAAACTATTACTTATTTGAGGGAACCTAAACGTGAATTGAAGGTAAGCGAATTTTATTTATTTGTTAATTAATTTGATACGCTTAGTTTGAATTGAAACCTCGTGATGAAAACTTCGGTTCTGCTTTAGTTATTGATTTAAATGGATTGAACGCTGGTGAACACCCTTTAGAAATTAAAATTGATTACGAAACTACCGATAAATGTGGTGCTATTCAGTTCTTAGAACCTAGGTAAAAGATTATAAGGTAGAATGAATAAATTTTAAATTAATATACTTTAGCCAAACTCTCGGTAAAAAGCATCCTTACCTTTTCTCTCAATGTCAGGTATGTTTTTTATTGTTAAAACATATGATTTAACCTATATTATAGGCTGTAAGCTATAGAAATATCTATAAGGTTTAAACAGTAATTAGATTTATGCTCGTAGTATGGTCCCTTGTCAAGATACCCCCGGAGTCAAATTTACATATTCGGCATCCATAACCGTACCTAGTGCTCTTACCGCCCTTATGAGTGCTGTAAGCACTGGAAACGAAGAAGTTTCCGGTGGGTTAACTAAAACTTTCAAATTTGAGCAAGTGACCGCTATTCCAGTATTATTCAACTAGATTATTCAATTCTAACTCCAATCAGTCCTATTTAATCGCTTTAGTTGTTGGTAATTTAGCTACTCGTGCTGTTAGTGAGCGATCAGCTGTTTGGTCCGAACCTGAAATGGTAACTTTTTCAAATAAAATTGTTTTTTACCGATAAATAGGTAGATGCGGCTGCTTACGAATTCGCTGATACCGAAGAGTTTATTAAAATTGCTGAAGAGTTGGCAAGTAACAATTGGTATGCTAAAAATAACCTTTTCGTTAGACTTGTAAATATATTTGGGGGCGTTATGATCTATTAATGTAAGATTACAGTTTAAATATTGTATTAACATTGCTTTAGCCTTCCCCCTTCTTTCCCCTACGGCGGTAAGTTTCCTTGCAGCTACTATGCTTTTTGTTTTTAAAATACGTGCTTATCGATTTTGCATAGGTATGGAAAATCCATGCTTAAGCTTTGTAAGTGATACCACTATTTTTTATATCGTGATTTTAACAATGTATTAGGTCACCCCTACTCTCCTTGCTGGTGATAAATCTGCTGTTGATGTTATTGCTCATGAACTCGCTCACAGGTAATACTTAAAAATGCTTACCTACTTACCTATTAATTAGTTGGACCGGTAATCTTGTGACTAACAACAACTGGGTACATTTTAATTAAAGCAACCACTAATATAGACGCATATAGGAAAGCTTCTGGCTTAATGAAGGTTGGACTATGTTTTTAGAACGCAAAATTATGGGGAAACTTCACGGTGAGCCTATGCGTCAGTTCAGTGCTATTATCGGGTGGAAGATGTTGGAACAAAGTATCGAGTTTTTTGGAAGCGACAACAAACTTACTGCACTATGTCCTAAACTTAAGGACGTCAACCCCGATGATGCTTTCTCTAGCGTTCCTTATGGTAACTAGCTGGTTTAAAGCACCACTAATAATTGTTATAGAAAAAGGATTTAACTTCCTTTACTACCTTGAAACACTTTTGGGTGGTCCCGAAGTCTTCGACCCTTATATGAAAGCCCACATTGTCCACTTCGCCCATCAATCCATCAGTACCAGTCAGTGGAAGGACTACCTATACGCCTACATGCTAGAAAACCACGGTCAAGAAAAGGTTGACCTGTTGAACTCGGTTGATTGGGATACCTGGCTCTACGCCCCTGGAATGGTAAATTTATTAACCATTATACCGCTAACTTCAATGTATAGCCACCTGTGACTTGCGATTTCGATACCAGTTTAAGCAAAGCTTGTAACGATCTTGCTGAAAAATGGGATAAGGCCCGTAACCAAACTTCGTTCACCGAGTTCGATCCCGAAGAGTACAACTCTCTCAATGCCAACCAACAAGGTAACCCATTTTTGACTCCACCACCTAACCTTTTTAGTCGTTTTCCTGGAACGCTTTTCCGAGTACGCTGCCCTACCTGAAGCAGCGATCCGTGGTCTAGATCAACAGTACCAGATCACGACGTCCCGTAACTGCGAAGTTAAGCTACGCTGGCAGTTACTATGTCTTCGTTCCAACTACGAACCCATCTTCCCCAGCGTCATCGCCTTTGTTAAAGAACAGGGTCGTATGAAGTATGTTCGTCCTCTCTATCGGTATTTTTATACATTTTTCATTGTTTTGAACCTTTATTTTCGTGTAGCTCCCTTAACCAAACTGAGAACGGCTCGGTACTGGCCAAGGAAACTTTCCTAGCTAACAAAAACTTCTATCACCCTATAGCTGCTAAGCTGATCGTAAGATTTTTTTTTGTAAAAGTCCGATTTTTAATTTCTTTCTATAGGAAAAAGATCTTTTCGGTGAAAACTAAATAACCACAGTTACAATTAAGACTTCCTAAATAAGCAATTAGATACTTCATCAACATCGGTAAAGTGCCTTCACAAGTTATAAACCAAATGCAATAAATATTCCTTAATGAATCGTTGCATTATACCTAACCAAACCAAATCTTTGTTTGCAAACTTAGTTTTTTTTTGGTGTTAATCTAGAAAAATATTGTCCTTATAATATTTTAGGAAATATATTTTTTTTTAAATTTAAATGTTGACTGAATTTTTTTGATATATTTATATCTTAACCAACTAAAAGCTTGCTCAGATACAAATTCATTTCCTAATTCCTAAATAATAAGTTTAGAAACTATTAAGGCAAATATTATACTACTTTTACAAACTAAGCAAGACTTTAGATTCCAGTATAAATTTACTATAAATTTTATATTTTTAGGTAAGAAAGTGGAGGAGATCAAAATTAACTTTTACTATACTTCAATTAATAAATTTAAACACATAATTTATAAATTAAGGATAAGTGTTTATTTTCTAGAAAGTTATCAATATTTTAGTTTACAGCTTTTTTAATTTTATTTATAAATTTACTAATGTTATAGATAAAATTATACTTTTATTTTAGATATAAATAAATCAATAAATAATTATTAATTACTATAAAAATGTTGGTAAATTTAATTTTTAATATATCTGTAAAGAATAATAAACTTTTCTTTAGTTTTAAAAAGTAGGATTAAAAGAAGGAAATAAAAAAAAATAGTAATCAAAATGTAAAATATAAGGCTGGAGGCCTTAGTAGCAAGTAGAGTTAAAAAACTAAGTAAATAATAGACTAGCTAATTATATAAATAAAAGTGAATAATTTTAAAAATAAGGTATCAATCTTATAAATAAATAAAAAATGGTAGTATATTCTATATTTCTAATCTTTTAAATAAGCCAAATAATTAGAAAATAAATATAAATTAGTTTTATAGTAAATTAATTTAAAATATAATAAAATAAATTAAAGTTGATTATAAAAATTTTATTTATTATTTACTTAATTTATAATATTTAAACTTTTAAAATTTATTTTTTATAAAGTAAGCTATATTTAAAACTAATAATTATAAGATTTTAAAATTTAAATAATAATTATATTATAGAAAAGTAATAATATAAAATATAGTGTAAATGAAAATTTTAAAATTAGAAAAAGCAAGACAAATAAATATTAAAATTTAAATTAAATTTAAATTTTTTATTAAAATAAATTAATTTAAATAATAGAATTAATAATAAATAAATAAAATATAGCTAAATAAAGTATTAGCTATAAAGAATTAAAACTGTAAGAAAAACTATTACTATTTTTAAATAAATTTAAAAAATTTATTTATAAATAAGTAAGCTTTTTAAAGTATTAGTATAAGCTAAAACTATTAAAAGTAAGAAAATAATAGTTAAAAATATGAGTAATTTTAAAAAAGTAAAAAATATTAAAATTTTTTAATAAATTTATTTTTTTTAAAGTTTTTTTTAGTTAAATATAAGTAAATTTATTGCAAATTTTAATTTAATTATTAAAAACTTAAAAAAATAGTTTAAAACCTTTTAAAAATAAAAAATAAAAAAAATAATACTAATAATATATTTTTTAAAGTTATTATTACTTAAATTAGTAATATTAAATAGCTTTAGTATTTTTTTAATTTTAAAACTTTTCTAATTTTATAAATAAATATTTTATAAAAAAACTAAAAAATAATTAAAATATTAATTATTAAATATAAATAATATATATAAATTTAAAAATAAAGTAAAATTTTTTTAGCTAATTAAAAATTAATAGCTTAATAGTTATTTTTTTTAAATATTATTTAAAAATAAAAATAGCTATATTTAAATTTTTACTAAACTTAAAATTTATATTTAAATTAATAGCTATAGTAAATATATTAATATTTAAATTCTTAAATTGTAAAAATTTTAAAAAGAATTAAGTAGCAAAAATAACTATAGTATCTTTATATATAGTATTTTTAAAAAAAGCTTTTATATACTTAAAAATAATTTTTTAAAAATAACTAAACTTTATTAATTTAAATAACTTTAAAATATAATAATAAATTATAATTTTAATAATATATAATAATAAAAAGCTATAAAAAATATATACTTTTTTTAAATTTTAGGTTAGTAATTATAAAAAATAGTTAAATATATATTATTAATAAAAATAATTAAAAAAACTAAGCTAAAAAATATTATAAAAGTTAAAATAACTAAATTAAACAAGTTTATAATTAAAAAATAATATATTTAAAGATAATATATATAGTAAAAGTAGTTTTAGCTTAATATTTATTAATTTATATTAAAACTTAATTATTTAAAAAAAATTAATAAAGTAAAACTTAATTAATAAAAAAATGCTATTAAATTTAATAGCATTATTTAATAGTTTTAAACTAGTTAGTTTTTAATAAATTTTATTATAACTTTAGTTATATTTTTAAACTTAAATATTAATTTAAAAAATATACTTTTAAATAATAATTATATAAATTAAATATTTAAATATTTACTTTATATTAGCATAATTTAAATAAATTAACTATATTTAATAAAATAGTATTTTTTTATTTTTTTATTAAAATCTATTACTATATAAGTATAGTATTACTACTTATAATTATTTTTAAGTAAATATGTTATTACTTTATTTTAATTATTTATAGTTTTTCTTTAAGTTTTTTATATAATGTTATTTTTAATAATTATTTTTTTAATAAGCTTTTATATATTTTTCTACTTTATTTATTAAATTTTTTAACTAGTTTTTATAATAACCTACCTAAATTTTTATTATTATATAATTTTACTACTTTACTTACTATATTTTCTTAATATAGCCTACTTAATTATTTTTATTATTTAATTAATACTTATTTTATATTAGCTATAACTATTACTAAAACTAAAAAAATTATATAGTTTTTTTCTAATATAATTTTATAAAAATATAAGTTATTTTAAAAAAAATTAAATTAAATAAATTCTAATTAATTAAAAAGCTTTAAAAAAAACTAAATTTAACTAAAATATAAAAGGCTATAAAGCTATAAAACTATAAAAATTAAAATAATAAATTATTTAAAATAAAATTATTTATTATAATTAAAATAACTAACTTAATAAAAAAAAATTATTTTAACCTAATAATTATTTACTAATTTTAAATATTAAAAAATATAAATACTATTTTAATTAATTTAAATAATTTTAGCTAAAAATATATATATAAATAAAATAAATAGTATAAAATAAAAGCTATAAAATAACTTAATTAAGTTTTTTTATTTTTTAAATATTTATAATAATTTATATATAATATAAACTATAATATAATAAAAATTAAAGTATAAATAATAAAGTTTTTTAATTTTTATTAAATAATAGCTTAAATTAATTTTATAGTATAAAGTTTAAAAATATACTAAAATATAATTAAAATATAAAAAAAGTATACTAATAGACTTTTTAAAAGGTTAAATTTAAGTAAATTTAAATAAATTAATTTATAATAATTATTTAAAATTAAAAAAATTAAATAGTTAAAGTTAAATAATAGTATAGCTTATATTATTTAATTAATTTATATTTTAAAAAGCTTTAAGTTAAAAATATTTAAAATCAAAAAACTAATTTATTTAAATTTAATTAAAATATTTTTAAGTTACCAACTTTTTATTAAAAAATACTAAAAAGAAATAAAAAAAGCCTACTAAATTTAAAAAAATAGTTAAAGTAGTAAATAATAAAATAAAACTTTTAGTAGTATAAAAATTAATTAAATTAAAAAAGTATACTTTATATTTTATAATACTATTTAAAAAAATATTAAAAAAAGATAAAAAAGTATTAATTTTTATAAAAATTAAATATAAAATTATATTATTATTATATATTATAAAATAAAGTAAATAAATAAAATTATAAAAATTTAGATAATAAAATTATAAGAAAATTTAAAAAAATTAAAATGTTAAAATAAATTTTAATTTTAATTTTTTAACTAAAATTAATTATATTCCAAAGTAGATATTAAAAGCTATAAGATATAATATACTATAAAATATACTTAAAATATTAAAAATCAATATTTTTTAGTTTAATATATATATATAAATAATTAACTTTACTTATTTTTACAAAATTAAAAATAACTTTTATATTTACTATTTATAAAAAGCTTTTAACTTAAAAATAAATTAAAATAATTCCTACTAATAAAATATTTATTTAAAATTATTATTTAAACAAATTAGTATATTTAGATTATTATTTTTTAAACTATATATTTTATTAAAATATGTTTTATAGTTTATTTTTATTTTTATTTTATAAGTACTTTATTAATAGCTAATATAAAAACTAATTTTTAAATTTTATAAAAATAAGTAAAGCTAATTATATATATATATGTACACTATATTACTAACTATAATTTATTATTTTCTAAAAAGTATTGATTTTTAATTTACTAAGCTTATTTAAAAAATATATATATATTTTTAAAATTAAACTTATTAATACTAAAAAAAGCTTATATTTTAAAAAATATTAAATATATATATATATCTATTATAATATTATAGCATATAGTTTTTAATATTTATTTTAAGATATAATTTTATATAGTTAAAAAAAAGAGATTTTTAATTTATTTTTAGTTAAAATTTTAATAATTTTATTTTAATATTTTAATTTTTTATAAAAATTTTAATATAATTTTAATAGTAATAAAATTTAATAATTATATATATTATTTAAAATAAAATAAAAATAAAAAATAAAAAATAAAAAATAAAAAACTTTTTTAATAAAATAAATATTTTACTAATAGTTTTTATTTTATTACTTTTATTAATAAAGTTAACTAAAAATTATAAAAAAAATTTTTTTTAAATAAATAAATAAGTTAAAATTAATTAATTTAAAGTTAAATTTCAAACTTATATATTTAAAGCTTTTAAATTATTAAAAATTACTAAAAAATAAATTTTTAAGTATAAATTTTATATTTAAAAAAAGTAGTAGCTATTATATAAAATTACTATTTAATACTATAAAAAGTTTGTTTTATAATTTTATTAGTATTTTAAAGTAATAGTTTTTATATTTAGTTTATAATAATTTTATTTAATAATTTTATATATTTAAAAAATATATATTATATATACTAAATATATTAAGCTTTTAAAGTTTTATATTTTATAAAATATACTTTATTTTTAAATAATATAATTAAACAATTATTAAAATAATAATATTAAGCTAAAAATAAAAGTTTAAGTTTTAAAGTAAAAATATATATAATAATAATATTTAATATTTTAGCTATATAAATTAAATAAATAAACAAAGTTTAAAAATAAAAACTAATTAGTAAGTTATAAAATAACTTAAAAATGTTATATTTTTTTACTTTTGAGGTATAATTTTTAATTTTTGCATAATTATATAATTTTATTAAAATATATTTACTACTATATTTAAATATTATTTTGTATTTATTTGATAGCTTTTAGACTAATAAAATTTATTAAACTAAAAACTAATAAACTTCTTATTTTAAAAAAATTGTTATTTTTATAATAGAATATTTTTAAATTATATTATGTTTTACATAATGCTGGGTTTATACTAGATTTACATATATACTAAAACTTTAACAATATAATTATATTCTTAATCCAAGTTTCTGATTATTAGGAGAATATAGATTTTTATTTGTAGAGTTTACCTTTTAAATATAATTTAGATTGCTATTAAAAGAGGTAATAATAATTTTTAGCTATAAAAACCGAAAAGTGTAGTTTTTATTAATTATACTTTTATTCTTGTCTTTTATATTTAGTAAGTATATTTAGTAAGTATATTTACTTAAGCAAAGTCAAATCTTGGAAGGATTGAAAATAAAAGCTAAGTTTACTTACCATAAAACTTAGAGAATAGCTTATCAGAATAGCTAAATTTTTGCTCTGATTTGTTAAAAATTAAAAACGTTTTAGCGCAAGGCGCTTAAATTGGATAAATTCTAAACCTAAGCTTTGCCAAAATTTATCCAGCCACTTAAACTTTATAGCCTATAATTTTTAAAACAGCACTGCTATGCACCCTAAGGAACCAGTTAAATTTTTTGTAAAAGATGAAGGGGTTTGGACTGATGTTAAAACAGGATACTTGAGCTTTGAGAAGGATGCGATGATTAGTGAGAAAGCTAGGTTGTTAGTAAAGAGTACGGACGACGAATTAGTTTTAGCTTCACATGTGAAGCCATTAGAGAGATATGAGATGGATAAGAAAAATTCATTGATGAAGTGGAAGGAAGGTGATAATGGACCCGAAGTATGTATAAGTTTTTTGGAATCGGTTAATAGAGCTAGATGCGCCAATGTTATAAAGAAATTGCAGGAGGAACTGGAACCACAAAGTTCATCTAAATCAGTTGAAGTAGCTTATACCTACTTGGTACCTACAGTTGACAATTTGATGAATATAGAGGGTACGATTAGATGTAAAAGTTCGACGCGAAGCATGAAAGCTGAGCTGATGTCACATCTCAGGAAGGTTAATTTCGTTACTAAGCTAAAAGTTTTGTACTTGGAGATTAAGGAGCGTGATGATCAGGTAAATTTGAAAAACTTATACAATGTGGTTATGGCTTTGTTAAATCTATATGACGCTTCTATACTGGAAGCTTTATTGAGTGACGATCTGGTTGAAACCACCATGAGCATATTGGAGAACGACTCAATATCGCGTTACAAAGACTATGTTGAGGACTCTAATCACTTCCATCACAAACTGAATTTTAACAGTTTGACCCTGATGCAGTCGATCAGCCTCTCATTTCGACTGAATTGCCTGAAGAAACTTTTCTACCGTCAAGGCTTTATTCCCAAATTGGATTCAGTGCTTAAGGAGATGATAGATAACAAAAAAGATATAATTGTCAATACATTCAATCTAGATACCCAGCACCTTTCAAGCCTGGTTAAGATGTTGGAGAACGATACATTTTCTATAAGCACCAAACGGGAAGTTCTTAGATTCATTAAACATATATGCTTGGTCAATAATCACGAAAACCACCACATGAAACGTAAATCAACTGTGGATTTCCTTGCTAAATTTGGTATAAAAACGATGCTCAAATTTAGTCAGAAGGACTTTGAAGCTTCACAGAATGTCGTGTGTGGGATTATGCTGCTGGTAGTGAATCAGAGTATTGGACTGGTACGTATGGCTATAATGAATGATGCATTGAACGATGACCATATACTCAAACTACTTACTGAAATTATAACTAAGGACTCTAAGGGACTTAGAGCACAGGGATGTGCCGAGTTCATCAAGAAGCTCTTATTTAACTTAAACCCCCTAGCCATCACTAAACCGTCAGTATCTAATAAGAGTAATGTTATGAACCTTAAGGATGCCGACTTGGAGGAGTTTGTCGAATTTTTTTACGCCCACTTTGCCAATTACTTATTAATCCCACTACTTAAATTAAGCGTGGATAACTTTGAAGTAACCGAAGACGATGTTAAAATTTATCGGTTGTCCCAAGATCTGCAATCAACTTGTTTCACAGTATGTGAGCTGCTGATAGCCTTCCTGCGATCCCATCCCGACGTAACTCAAACTTTACCCAACCTGGATACTTTAATTTCTAAGGTGAAGTTACTTATACACTCGCCCAAAAGTAGTATCCAAC
Organism: Capillidium rhysosporum; assembly: GCA_037055185.1. Lineage (NCBI taxonomy): Eukaryota > Fungi > Entomophthoromycota > Entomophthoromycetes > Entomophthorales > Capillidiaceae > Capillidium > Capillidium rhysosporum. The sequence goes on along the minus strand of JAWQFY010000325.1, from coordinate 21,022 downwards.
TAGTTGCGGTACGTGTATTTCGAACCATGTTGGGCACGAAATGTCCCACTGTTCTTGACAAGCTGATCAACCACAGCGTGCTAAAAGAACTTATAGTTGTGTACAGGCACACGTTTCAAATCCGTAATGCGTTAAATTCGGCGGTGTTGGAGTTTATGGAGTTTGTCCGTGCCAAAAATTTAAAAAAGGTAGTGAATCACATATATGATGATTTGCAGACAGATCTTGTAGGTATCGAAGATACCAATGCGTTTAAGCAACTCATCAAACTTAAGCAGAGCAACGATGACGCATTTCCCGCCACTCCTTCAATAGAGAATGGGTATAATCGTTCCGAAGACCTAGCATCTCCAATCCCCATCACCATAAAGGAGAAAGATAATAAGGTCTGGGGGACCTCCACTCTGGATAAGGATGAGGAGTTGTACTTCAGTGAAAAAGATGACATGGAGGAATTGGATGTTGAACTTGACCCCCAACATGAGCTTTTAACCTATGATGGCTTAGGTAAGATAACTCAGCCGCAGAATCAGCTTAATACTGAAGCGGACTCGGATTTCAAACCGATATCACTGATAAAGGCTACTGATACCACTTGCAAACTTGACGCTAAATCTCTTGACCAAGTTCAACCCCCATCCCTTCCACTTCCTTCCAACAACTCATCTCCTCCCAAACGTCGTCTTTTAGATGATGAAGATGATGGGTTCGCTAAATTTTTTAAAGCCGAATAGTTTACCTCTCTCACAATTAGAAAATTCTACATAATTTTTGTTGGTTCTATACTTAAAGGAATTTCACAACTTTCCCAATACCCAGTCATTATCTCTCACTACAGCCAAAGCCTTTATATTAAAAAGCTTTACTCATCATGTTATGCCCACCCTCCCTTATACACTCCCTGCCAATTTACATCCTATCAGATATTTATGAAACAAGGGTTAGTACAAAGCTTACTCTATTTACCTTTAATCTACCTTTCCTATATACTTTCAAATTATCTATTTTTACTTTATGTTATCTTATTCCAATAATTTTAAATAAATTAACAAGTGTGCTAGTTATATCTAAAATAATGTTTTTGAATTCAGTGTTTGAAGATTTAAGTTGATAAATTTTAACTACTAATAAATATTTATAAAAATAGTATTAATTTATATATATATATTAATAATAAATATAAATAGTACACTTATATTAAAATTTTATAACTTTAAGTTAAGTTGAATTAGCCTATTTAAAATTTAATAGTCTAATATAAATAATAATAATAAAATTTTCTAATTTATAATTATATTTAGCATATATAGTAATTTTAAAAATTTTAATTTAATATATATAAATAGCTAAATAAATATTTAAAAAATATGTTTAATTAAATTTAAAAATTAATAAGGATATATAAAATGAAAATAAAATTTATTTTATACTATATTTATATTGAAATTAAAATGTTTAAATAGTATAAATTATAGAATAAATATTTATTAAGTATAATTTAAATCATTAAATTAAATTTAAAATTAGTTTAAAGTTATATAAAAATATTTTTAGCAAAAATAAGTTATAAAAAACTATAAATTTACTTTATATAGTTAATTTAATAGCTAAATTACCTAAAGTTATTAAAAAAAATAAAGTTAATTTTTAATTATATTTAAATTATAAAAAATTATAAAAATATTAAAAGCTATTACTAATATTATAATATATTATAATGATTTAATTAATTTTAATTTAATATTATTATAAATATATAAAATTTAACTTTAATAAATAAAATATAACTAATTATTAATAAATTTAAGCTTTATAAAAAAATGAATTTTATTTTATTTTTAATAATATAAAAAAATATTATACTTAGTTTAATAATAATTTTAAAAAAACTAAAATAATTTAAATTTATAGTAAAACTAATTTATTAGCTATATATACTAACTTTTAATACTTTTTTTTTTAGATATTTTAATTTTAATTTTAATTTTAATTTTAATTTTAATATATACTAATTAGAATATAAGTAAGCAAAAGTTAGATATTTTCTAATCTAAAAGTTTTTACAAATTAAAAAATAATTTTAGTTTTATTTTACTTTTTCTACTATAACTTTAGCTAATAATAAAACATTATAAAGCTTTTTAAAGCTTAATTTTATTATTTTATTTTACAATATTTTTTTATTAGTATATAAATATCTAATTTTTATTATTAACATAGTAAGTTAATAATAAATAACTTTATTTTAAATTAATATTATTAACTTATGTATTTTTATCTTTATTTTATCTAATATTTTTTATTTATCTAAAATTTCTAATATATTATATATCAACTCTTCTCTACTTTTACTTTAAAAGTGTAAAAATATACTTACTTTAACTTTTTTTAATATATTTATTAGTTAATACTATTTATTAGCTTTATATTAATTATATTTTAAATTTACTTTAATAGTATATTTTTTTAATATAGCTATACTATTTGCTACTACTATAAGTAACTTAAAAGTTATAACTTTATTTACTAAATTAATATATATATATATATTTTAACTTTTAACATCTTTTAAAAAAAGCTACCAGTTTTTTTATAAATTTAAATAAAAATAAAAATTATTAAATTTAAAAAAAAGTTAATTAATTTTAACTTTTTTTCTAATTAATAAATTAAGTTTAATTTTATTAATACTTTTTTAATAATTATTTTATCTATTTAATAGCTTTTTGAAAAATATCAATACTAAATTTTAAATTATAATAGTTTTATAAAAAATTATATAGCTAACTTTAAAGCTAAAATTTTTTAAAATTTAAATTAAGAATAATTTAAAAAAGTAAAATTAAATATTTAAAAATAAGTTAAATATAGTAAAGTTAGCTTAACTTTATAATAGTTATAATAGTATTAGCTTAATATTTTTATTAAAACTATAGCTATAATAAAACTACTTAGTTTAATATATTAGTAAAAATATTTAAAATAGCAAAAAAGTAATTAAAAAATGCTTAAACAATTTTTTAATTTTAAAAATAACTAATAAAATATAATAAAATTATATATTAAACTTTATAAAAAATAAAAATTATTAAATAATATTCTAAATTTTATATATTAGTATTTTATAGAATATTTTTTTATAAAAATTAAAAATTAAAACTTTTAATTTTTTTTAATAAAATTACACTATTTTTAAATAATATATTTAGTATATTTTTTTAATATATTTTCTTATTTAAGTTTCTAAAATTATTAATATTTTATATTTTGATAATATTATAAAATTAAGTATTACTACCTTTTTTTATTTTTAAAAACTAGTTATATTATAGTATAAAATAAAAACCTTAATATACTATTTTTTTATAATAAATTAATATAATATTTTTATTTTTGTTATTATTATTTTATTAGCTATATATATTAATTTTACTATAATTTTCTTAAATACTAATTTAAAAACTAATTTTAAAACTTATATTTAAAAAAATCTTTGCTTTTTATAAAAAGCAACTAATAATAATAATATAATATTAAAAAATTTAGTAAGAAATACTAAAAATAAAAATAAAATATATATTAAAATTATAAATTATTAAATTTAAATAACTTAAGCTAAATATATAATTAGCTACTTTTTAAAGTTATTAACTTTAATTTTAAAACTTAAAAAAATATTAAGTTAATAAAAATAATAAAAATAAATAGAATTTAAAATTTTTAAAATAAAATAATACTAATAAAAATATATTTACTAATATATAGCAGATATACTTTTTTAAAATTTTAAAATATTATTTATAATATACTAAAAAGTATAGTTTAAAACTTTATAAATTGTAAAATATTAAATTTATTACTAATTTATATAAAAGTTATCAAAATTTATATATTTTTTACTATAATTTTTTTATTTTAAAAAACATTTTTAAAATAGCATTAAAAATATATATTTTAATTATAATAAAATATTATTAATTATATTATGTTTATTTAGTAAATATAATAGTAAAAAGTTAAGTTAACAATTATATAAAATTATAATAATAAGTATTTATTAAGAAATAATACTATTATATAATATAATTATATAATTAGTAGTTATAAAAAATATATTTAAAAATATTTTTAAATTTTAAAAAGGTTTTATAATAGTCTAACTTATTTAGCTATATTAAGTAAATTAGTTTTAAACTTTATTTTAAATAAATAGAAATATATTTTTTATAGTGTTATATATTATAAAAAGTATAAAACTTTATAATATATAGCATTATAAAATATAAATCTATATAATTATTTCTTATAGCTATATTAAAAAAAGTTCTAAGTATAAGTAAAATTAAGTAATTTTTAAATAAAGTAAAGTACTAAAATTTTATTTTAATATTATAAAAAATTACTAAAACTATATAAAAAATAGTTAATATAGTCTAAATATAAAACTTTTAAGCTAAATATATATTATTTATAAAATGATATATAAAAAACTATATTAATAATATAAATAAGAATATTTAAACTTATATAATATTATTATAAAAATAAATATAAGTATAATAAATAATAAAAATTATAATAAAGCTATAAAAATTAAGTTTATATATATTAATCTAATTAAAATTTTAAAACTATTTTATTAAAATAAATTATAATTTATTATATAGCTAATTTTAAAGTAAATTTTTAAAGCTATACTTTAAAAAAATAAAAATAAAAGTTAGTATATATAAAAGATAACTTTATTATTACTATTTTTATAGTATTATTATAATAATATAGATTTAATAAAATATATTTAATTTAAGCTTTTGCAAAAAGTTTGTTTTAAATCCATTAAGCTTTATTAATATATTATTATACATAATATATAATTACGACTTTTTATACTGCTATAATAACTAAAAAAATAGTAAATATTATATAGTATATATATAATATTAAGCTTAAAATTCTAAGTTAGCTTTATATAAAAAAGCTATATATAGCTTAAATATTAATCTAAGTAAAAAAATTTAAATATTTTTAAAACTTTGCTTAAAAAATACTAAAAAATAAGTTTAAAAGATTATATTTTACTTTTTTTATATAATAGAATAAAAAATTATATTAAGTATACTTAGCTTTATAAAATTTATAACTAATTATATAGTTTTTTTTTAAATATTTTTGACTTATAGCTTATAATTTAAGTATTTATAAATTTTGCTTATAAATATAAATGCATTAAAATTTAAAAGATTTTTTTTAAACTATAATTTTTTTTATTTTTAAATTTTTTTATTATAAAGTATTTTCTTATTTAAAAAATATTATATATACTATTTAAATACTAGAAAATTTAAATAGATAAAAATAAATTAAAATTTTAAAATATTTATTTAAATAATATAAATATATTTTAAATTTTAATATTTTTTAATTTTTATTAAAATAAATAACTTTTATTATTTTTAATTTTTTTTAGTTTTTAAATATATTTTAAAATATTTAAATTTTAAAAAAATATACTTTTATAAGTATCTTTTACTATATAAAATTTTTAAATAGCTTTTAGTAAAGTATAGTAAACTTTTTAAATTTTTTAATATATAAAAAGCAAATATATATATTTGTTTTTAGCTAATTTTATTAACTTATTTTTTGTTATTTATTTTTTAATATTAATATTGGCTACTTAAAAAGTAGATGATTTTCAAATTATTATATATTTTGCTTATAATTTATATTTTTAAAAAGATATAATTAAGTTAAATATAGTATAATACATTTTATTTTTTATTTTTAGCTAATTATATTAGCTTTATTTCATTTACTATGTTTTTTTTTAAATTAGCTATTTATATATAGATACTTTAGTATAGCTAGCTATATATACTTTTGAAAGGAATTTTTGCTTTATTAAAAATTAAAACTAAAACTTAAATAAATTTCAATAAAATTAACAAAAATTTAATTATATTATAGAGAAAAGTAAACCTAATATACATTTTATATATCTTTTAGTTTTTAGCTATATTTTAACTATTTAATTTTTAAAGTTTAAATAATTTATTTTATTAAGTAAGTTAAATAGTTAATAAATTAGTATTTAAATATCTTTCTATAAACTTTGTTAAAATGTTATTGTTTTTTTTGAAATTATTAGTGATAAAAGTAGATAATTTTTATATTAGTTGATTATTTGTAGTATAAACTAAAATTTTATCCTTTGGTTAGATTGTTAATTATCAATTTTAAAAGGATTTAGATCCTAGGAGCATTAAGAAATATGTTAATAAGGTATTTTCATTTACAGTAAACGTATACAAATTTCTTACTTTGAAGGTAGTAGGGAGAAGCTTATGAGAATTTAAGTATTTTGATAGTGCTAATAGCCTAAAAAGGAAATATAATTTGTAATCGGAATGTAGGGTTTAACAGTAGACTTTTAGCTTTTGGATTGTAATACTATAAACGATAGTTAAACTCCTTGTGAAATATTGATCATACAGTGAAGTTAGTAGCTTAAAATTTTTAGCGTTGGTGTAATATTATTAATTCATATTTATTAAGTTTTTAAATCAAGCTATTTTTTTTTACTTAATATAAATTAACTTTTATAATACGACAAACTATAACTTATACAGTTGCTATACATTTAATGTTAATTATTTAGAGTTAGAATGAGATGTATGTTGAGGGTGAGGATGTTGGTGTTTACTAGCCAAATTGATACTTCTTCTCTGGACCGATTTAGGATTAACTGGAGCTGCCGGTTTTACATTTTCGATACTAAATGTTGAAACTGGTGCTAGTGACTTGGGAGGTACCGTGTCACCAGTTGTACCTCGGTTTACACCATTAGCACTCGCCTCACTAACCATTCCAGCTGGACCGGATCCTACTTGAGCAGGTTGTTCCTGGGGAAGCTTCCTTAGGAACGGCCTTAATTTAGTCATTCTCATACTCGATATCGAAGTTTCTTCATTTTTCGGATTCAAAACCGGTTTAGCGATTATAAACGAAAAAAATACAGTTATGGCTACGATTTTATAATTTGAAAACATACGAAATATTCTAAAATTGTAAGGTTTAAGTTTATAAACTTTTATATTTACTCGTTTTACTTTTATAGTGCACGCTTTTCTATTAATTAAAGTTTGCATAATTTAATAGTTGGGGTAGTAAATTAGTTAATAAATGTTTGACTATCGAATGGTACAGCAGTTACCATTTTATAAATGTACTACACGGGGTAAATTTAAGTATATAAATAAGAAAGCTTGATTGATATTTCTTGAGGTAGGTTGACGATTTGCCCCATTTTAAAAGTTTGTAAACAGAAGGATTCTTTTAAGAATTCTAGTCTACCTGTTTAATATCGAAAAAGTTGTGTATATTTCGATATAAGCTTATACTACAGAAAATAGATGATCATTTTATATGCGTTTTAAAATTGTACAAAGTATAAACTTTTTATTCGATATATTTCGGATAAATTTAACTCCAACTATACTTTATCTACAAAAAAAATATTATATGATTATTACTTAACATAATATACAACTAATATATATATATTTATTTTATAGCGTAGTTTCAGTAGAAATTGATCTATTAGATTTTAAATAAATATATTTATATAAAAAATAATTTAAAAAAGGAGAATATATTATACAAAATCTATTTATTTACAAAAGGTAGTATAAAATATTAATCGAAGATAAATCAGTTGGGAGATAGGCGTCCAGGTTTTGAATGAACACCATTCGGATGTTGGTGGTGAGCAATTTCTTCTACATTTCTTCTACCAATAACAACCGGTTGGAAAGGTTTAGAAGGTTCATTATTAAGGTTGGATTCAAAGTTTCTTCTCTGGATAACTTTGAAACTTTTTGCAGCTAAGTTAGTGTTCGTTTTAGGGTTACTAGCAGCTAAAGGGGCTTTATCACGTCCCATAGGTCTAGGGTGAACGGAAGGCAATGCGTTCGTAGCTAATTCCTCTTCAGTTCCTTTCGCCTTGGAAGCGCAGCCACGGTGGCCACATTTCAAAGTATTAGAGTTGGAATCGGTTCTACGCTCTAAAGCTAAACTTTCAGTTAGTTTACCACCTTGGTTAGGTAGTGCAGTGGTAACGATAAGTGAAAGTAAATTGGCAATAAGTAAAATAGATTGTTTCGTTTGCATTTTTAATAAAACCTACAATAAAGTACTAGTTAAAATTTTCAAATATTGAACCTTTTATATGCTATGGAAAAGTCATAAGTTTCAAATTGATACTTCTTTTAAAAATCGATGTTGATCGTAAATCACATTATTAGAAAATTATAGAATATCATCATTTTTTCATTTTTTTTTCTTATCTATAACGTACCGAGCTGCTAAGAACGGTACAAAAGTTTTAGCGATTTATATTCAGTAACTGCGTATATTACATACGATCTAACACAAAAGTATAAAGTAGATCATTTTTTAAAACGAAATTAGTAATTGAAAATAAGCAACTTTTAATCTATAAATTGAATGGTTGATACGAATATCTAATTTTTAATTCGAGCCCAACATTACGTAGTTCCGTTTGATAATATTTTTAAAAATCAAAACCAATATTTAAGTTTAATCAGCTAACAATTTAGTTTGATTTACTATAAACCTTCAGTTCGATAAATAATTCAACCGAGATCGAAATTTTATTTTATTTTTTAAAACTTAGTTTTAAAACACTGAATCAATTTTAAAATTAGAATCATTTATTAGAAAAAAAATTGATAGTCAATCTAACACTTAAATTTAATTTTTATTTATATATTCGAATTATAAATTGAAGGGTACACCAATTTTTTATATTTAAAAGTTTTATAAGAATCTTTTAGATGATCTAAAAACTCAAACTTCAAGAAAGTATCTTTTTGAAGATATATTTTAAAGATTATCATGTAAGGTTGAGAACTTAAATTCTCTAACTTAAATGTCTATATTGTTTTAAAATTACTAACTTTTTACATATCAAAGCTACCTTATATGGACATGAATTTGAAATTTAAAATAAAATTTACAGTTTTTTTTCGATTAGTTTGTAACATTTAATAATTTATTTATTTTTCTATTAATAATGAAAGATTAGTCGATATTTATTTATTATTTAAATAATAATTTAGTGCTATCATAATGTATTAATCTCAAGAGAAGTACAAGCTTTTCAAGAAAAACTAAAACCCAAAAAATAACTATATTTATAGTATTCCCATTTTCTCGTATTTAAAGTGTATTAAACTTCTAAATTATAAGTTTTATAGTAAGATAGAATAATAGCGGTGGAAGAAAATTTGAAAGTTAAGTATTATAAACTAATTTGATAAAATACTAGTAAATTAGCTATATTACAATTTTATCATTTACAGTTACTGTATAATGAGGTAGAAAAGTAGATAAGTGTTAAAAATTTAAAAATCATTAAAATTAGTAAAAATAAAGAGGAAAATAAAGGTAATGATAATATAAGTGCTTATATATATATATTTATACAAAATATGCTAAAACTTATAGATTTTATAAAATTTTGTAGTTTAGCTTAAATTTTACAATTTTCAGAAAAAAAAACTAATATATTTTACTCAAGTTTTTAAAAAAATTTAAAAAAGTAATTATACTTTAAAAGACTAAAATTTAAAAATTAATATATCTTTTTTCTTTATTTTACTATTACTAAGTAAAAAAAATTATAGTAAATTAAAAATGAAAAATTAGCTGATTTTTATAAAAAAAAGCTTAATAAAATTTTAAAAGCTTAATGTAATTAGATTTTAACTAAATTAATAAATATTATCTATTTAGTTTTACATATATATAAAATTTTAAAATTTTAGGCAAGTTTTAGCAAAAGTTATATAAAAAATTTATTATAGTAAATTTAAAAAGAAGTATATTTGTATTAAGTTATTTTTTTAATATTTAATTCTTAAAATTTATAGCTTTTAGCTATTAACTATTTTATTAAAATTATATAGTTTAAAGCTATATATTTTTTATAATTATTTGTAAATTTTTTAAATTAGTATTATTAGTAATTTTTATAAATTTAAAGCTTTATAAAATTTTATACTTTTAAAAATATAGTTTTAAATAATAAGTTTATTGCTACTAAATTAATATAAGTTAAAACTTACTATATAGTTAATATTTTAATTAAGCTAATATATGTAATTCTTATCTTTTGAGTATAGTTATAAAGATATCATACTTATAAAATTTGCATTTATTTATACAAACTTACTATATAGGTTTAAATAATTAAAATATTTTTTATTTTAAAATAAAGCTTTAAACTAATACTTTTTATTTTTTTTAACTATTTTAATAATATTTAGAATATAAAATATAGCTTTAATATTAAATAAAACCTAAAATTTATTTAGGTTAATTTATATTTAAAAGAATTTTCAGCTTTATAGCTTAGTTATATAACTATAAAAAATAAAAGTATAGCTTTATAGCTTTATTTTATATAGTAAAGCAAGCTATAATATTATATATTATAAAGTTATATACTTTTTATAATATATAGCTTAATAAAAAAGTAGCTTTAAATATTAAAATATTAAAATTTATATAAAATAATTGCACATTTATAATATTTATATATACTATATATATATATATATTTACTTATTTATAAGGCTATACTTTGTAAAATAAAAGTTAAATACTTAATTAAAATATAATTTTAGTTATTATTAGCTATATTACTAATTATATAACTATATTATGCATTAATATAGTTTTTTAACATATATTTAATTTTTATAGCTTATAATTATAAAAATATTTTTTATACTTATTAGCTTACTTTTATACTATTATACTTATTTAATAAGTATACTATAAGCTATAATATCTTATTTTTTTATAATTATATAATAGAAATATTAGTTTTTTTTAATATATAAATATGTTTATACTATATTAGTATTTTATTAAAATTTTAATATATATTATAATATTATTATAGTAATAAACTTTGTAAAATTATAGATAATAACTAAAAAATATATAAATTTTAATTATATTAATATATAATAAGTTTTAAGTATAATATTTTATAATTTAAAAAGTAAAAAAATTTAATATTTTATCATTTTAATTTTTAATATATTAAAAATAATATATTAAATTTTTAGAATTTTTTTTCTTAAAATTTTTATAATTTAATAATTTTTAATAAAGTATATTAAATTTATATACTTTTTAATATGTAAAAAAAATATAATTAATAATATTTATTTTTAGCTGATTTTATTAGTTTAGTTAATTTTTAATATAAGCTTTTAGTAAAAATAATTTAATATTATAATTAACTTATTATTAATATAAAATTAAAAACTCCATTTTAGTTAAATTACTAATAGCTTAACATATTTTTAAATTAATATTTTATTAAAAGCTTGGTTTTTTTTAATGTTTAATATAAAATACTTATTTTAATCTTTAAAAATTATTTAATATATTTATAAATAAGTTATTATTATATTATTTAAATATTTTATTTATAAATAAACTTTTATATATTTTATTTTAAAAATGATTAAAATAATACTAAGTTAAAATATTCAATTTTAACTTAATTATATAATAATACTAAAGAATTCAATATTAATATACTTTAAAAAAAAGAAGATTTATAAATTTAATATAATTAAATAATATTATTATAATATTTATTTTTAATTTATACTTTAATTATTTAAAATGCTTACTTTTTACTTTGCTATTTAATTAAATTAAGATTTTTATTATTAATTTTAATATATAATAATATTCAATAATAAAATTAATTATTAGAAGTTATTATATTGGTTTTTTAAATAAGGTAAAATGTATATATAAATATTTTATTTATATTTATAATAATATAAGTATTTAAATTTTAGCTAATAGTATTATAATTTTAAACTAGCTCTTATATAGTAAAAAATAATATATTTTTTAAGTATATTTTCTAAAAAAGCTATAATTTTTAATACTTAAAAACAAATATTATATAATAAATATTTTTTTATAATAATTAATAATTAACAATTAGTTTTATTATTTTTTAACTAAAATAAATTAAAAATCTATTTAACTTTTTAAAAAGCTATTTAAATAACTAAAATTATATAGCATTTTAGCTTTATATTTTAAAAAACAATTTATTTTAATATTATAAATTAAATATATATATATAAATAGCTAGTATACTATTTTAAAATTAGTAGCTATTTAAATCATATTATTTTTATTTTTATAAATATATTATAAAGATTAATAAAAGTTTAATAAATATGCTTTTAGTTATGCTTTTAATTAAATAAATATATTTATATATATATTTAATTAAATTTACAATTTTATCTAAATATTTAATAATAATTTATATTAATAAAATAATAATAAAGCTATTTTTAAAGCTATATTTTAAAATAAATAAATAAATATTTGTATATAATAATATATACTTAATACTAATTTAAAATAATTTTAATATTGATATTTATTTATAAATAATTATTATAAATTTTTTAATAGTGCTGAAAAACTATTAGTTTATTCTTAATAAGTTTTTTTATACTTTATAGTAAATTAAAAACTATTTTAAAATTAATAATTAAAAATTCTAAATTAGTTTTATATTGAATATAAAGCTAAACTTAGTTTTAAACTTTATTTAGTTAAAAATATTAAATATTTATAATAATATATAATTTAATTTATAAAAATAGTTTATAAAAATTATTTTTTACTTTTTATATATAGTAAAAAATACTATAATTTATAAAATTATATTTTTTAGTTAAAAATAATAATAATAAATTTAAGCTTAAAAATTTTATAAATAATTTTAAGATTTAGCAATATTAATAAAATTTAAAGCTTTAAAATTAAGTATTTATAGTTTTTAATTATAAAAATAGTATAATTGTTTTAGTAAATATATTAAATATATTTTAATTTTAATTTTTTTATTAATAAAGTATTTTATAACTATAAATATATGTTATATATTTTAGATAAATAATTATAATTTTAATTATATATATTATAAATATTTTATAATAATACTAAAAAATTATATTTTTAAAATTATATTTTTAAAATTATATAAAAAATATTTAATATTATAAATTTAAAACAATATCTAAAATTTTAATATTATACTTTTTATTAAAATAAGTAACTTTTTAATTAATAAATCTTTTATTTTTTAAAAGTAAAATATATATATATATATTAAAAAGCTAAATTTCTTTAAAGTTTTTAAATATGTAATTAGAAACTTTTAAAATTAACTAGCTATATAATTATATATACTATATTAAAATTATTTAGAATATATATTTATATTACTAATATACTATTACAGTTTACAATACTTTATAGCTTATAAATATATTTTAAGTATTAGTATATTAAAAATGATATATTACTATTACTATATTTTTTATATTTAACTTTAAATTTTTTTATACTAAGTTTAAAACTATTTAGCCTATATTTTCAAAAATATGTTTAATATAAATAAAATAAAAGTACAATTTTGTTTATATTTAGTTTTTTTTAGATTTATATTATAAAGTAAATTATTTATAAACTTTATAATATATTAATAAATTATTTTATATTAAAAATAGTTTACTTATAAATTAAAGTAGTTAAAAATAATAAATCTAATAGTTAAAAGTAGAAATTATAAAGTAATCTATTATAATTAAAACCTTGAACTAAATAATAAAGTATAAAAACAAAAGTTAACTAAATACAATTCATTAATAGCCATTTTTAAAAATGTATAATTTAATATCAATTTATAAGCTTTTTTAATAATTTGTATCTGCATTATTAACTAAAAATTATTTTTAAGGATTACTTGTAAACTATTGCTCAATTTTTAAGTATATTGTTATACTTAATTGCACTTTAAAAAAATATATAATAAAAGTATTCTAAATAAAAAACTTAATAGTATATTTCTTTTTTTAAAGGCTAAATATTAGATTATTAGTTTAACATTTATAAATGATTAAAATTTCAACCAATTTTAGTACTGTTATATTTTTTAATTTTATGTTTTTTAATTACAATTATACTGTAAGATATATACATAGGCATTAAAGTCTTACAGATCAAATGGTAAAACTTTTTTAAAATTTCTATACAATGATATACTTGTATAGAGCATTATTTTGAAAGGCATCATTTAATCTAGGTTAAAAACAGCTATAAATTACTAAATAAATAGCCTATATAAAAATACATGCTACAATTCTTTAATTAAAATTATTTAAGCTTCCATATGTAGACCTGTACATGAAAAAAATGAAATGCGATAAAACTAATTAAATAACTAAGAGAGTGGTATAAAAATAAAAACTAAAATATTTTATAAACTTTGGTTTACCGAAGAATTATCTCTAATTATAACAAATCCATCTTTAGGACGTCTATCCTCCCATTGAATCTTATCTACGTTCTCAACTTTAACAAGTTCCTTAATTTTAAAAATATGACCACAAGATACTTCAGATCGAACTTTAAAAACGGTTTGATTCAATTTATACAAACCTAAAGATTTAACTGCGTTTCTGGTTTTTGGTGGTAAGCCTATAGGTGAACGGGTCAAAGTCACTTTAAAATAACCTTGAGGGTGAGCTACTTCGGGTACTGCTTTTTGAAACCTTAGTAATGTCGACGTTTTAAACATGCTTTCGTTTTTTGAATTATTTAAGTTTGAAGATTAGTGTTTTAGGACAAAAAATTTTTGTGGACTGTCTTTTTAGTGTTGAGTTAGTTTGTTATTAACCAATCGATGATGATAATTATAATCCAATAAAATAACGTTAATTGGAGCTAAAGGAAACGATAAAGTTTTATGCACAGACAATATTTATTTATATTAAAATATTTCTCAGCTTGCAGTTATATATCTAAAAACTTTTTATATATAACTTTAAGCATACATATGTAGTAAAACTAAATATTTTTAATTAATATATACCTTGTTACTTTTAAATTTTTTAGTAATTTTGGAATTTACAATAAACCTAGGACATATTTTTTAATGTTTAAAGTTTTCTTTACCAGCCAATATGTAATTTTCAGATATTAAAATATTACTGAAATGTACTATCTATTTTTAATTAACACCGTAAACTAACATTAAAAGTTTCAAAAAAGCGCTTATTTTTAAATTAACGAAAGAGTCTAATATTATTTTTAGATATTATATTGACCAATAGTTATTATTATATTAGTTGTTTGTAAAAAATCCTACAACGTTATATATTACATTTAAACAATAACATAAACCACTTATTCCAAAATTTCAAACTTGTATTTCCACCAACATAAAAGTATATTGATTCTAGATGCTTTTGTATGTCCTGCTCGGAAAATAAATATTAATATAGTTTTTAGATAAGAGTTTCATTATTGTTCTAAGCTTTACGAATATATAGGCAGCATCCTTTTTTTACACTTATCGATAAAAAGATATCCCTACGTTTCAAATATTAATCATATACTAACTAAACAGCTATTTCACTAATTTGAAAGATAAAAATTACATTAACAGTAGTTTTTTTATTATAACATGATTTATCTCTACACACGTAAATAAGGAAAAAAATTCGAATTAGCTAAACTAACGACAGTACACAACCGTTCTTATGATATCTCATACAGTTATCATTAACAACATGTATTTTAACATTTCGCTAAAACAGTAAATTTTAGTTAACATTATATATTAAGTGGATCGATATACGAAATCAAGTATATTTATTTTAAGTTTATCATATTCCTTTAATTAGAAATTTACATACATTTAATCTAAACATAGTTTATAATAGTACTATTTTTACATACAGCTCGATTTAAGTTAAAAAAATTATGTATATGTGGCGTTGGTAGAAACTTTATGGTTGGAATTTAAGTTTTACACTAGTTAGAATTTTCTTACATATTTTGTTATGTGTATACAATAAATCTAAAGTCTGGATAAGGAAGCAAAGTGCTAAATATGCAAAAAAAAATACTACTAACAACGCCCTATAACATTTATATAAGCCATTCGAGTATATACAGAAATAAATATTAAATTTATTGATATGATCGGAAGCTTTAAAGATTTCTAATAATAAGTGGTGTTAGGATACACAAATATTTGGAACCGGATTAGTTCATATGGAAGTGTCATAAGACTTAAAAAAAGTAGTAAAAACCAGCTTAAGAGTATACAAAACTATATTTATATATATATTCCATAAAATTTTAATGTTATTGTATAGATCGTGATACGATAGTCGAACTAAAATATAAAAATAGTCTGCCAAAGAAACAGGGATTAGACAACAGCATAAGACTAGATGTTATGATCGAAGATGATACGGCTGTTATAGATGACAGTTACTTATTATAGTCAAATGGTGTTCGTCACGTTCAACTTCTTGTAATCCAGGAAACTTGACGCACTTTTAAAACAAAGGGTTTAATAGCTGACCAAAAGTTTGTATGTGACCTTAGGAAAACAAGGGGTAATAAACTTGTAAACAAAAGGATAGCGAAACTAACTATGTTGGAGAGCTAAGTAAGTATGAAAATAGCAAAGTATATATAGCTTGAACCTTGTTAACTTTTAAAAATAAAAATTAGTATTACGACTGGAAATGAAGATCGCAACAGTATTTTTAGCGGTGAGTACTTTACTCACTTCAATTTTAGCCCAAGATAAAGTAATCGTAGGGTACTACGTACCTTGGGGCAAGGTAGAACCCGAAGCTTTAGATTACAGTAAAGTAACCCATATAAACTACGGATTCGGTGTCTTATACAAAAAGAATGATCCAACTTCTATTTTCGTCGACAGGTATTACGATGGTACACGTATGCGTAAACTACAGAAAGCAGCTGCCGCTAAAGGTGTAAAGACATTGATGTCAATCGGTGGTTGGACCGGATCTCAAACTTTTTCAACTATTGTAGCTAGCGCAGACTTACGTAAAAAGTTCATTAACAACGTATCAGTATTCGTACGCCATAACACGAAACCTGAGTACGAAGAGAACCCTGACGGTTGGGATTTCGATGGTGTCGATATCGATTGGGAGTACCCAGCACGTAGTGCCGCTATATGTAACGTAGTATCACCCCAGGATACTGCCAACTACCTTATATTCCTCAAGGAGTTGCGTGCCAGTTTCGATGCCGAGTTCCCTAACAACCGTAAGTTGATCACTGCTGCAGTTAGAGTTAAACCTTTCGACGGTCCTGATGGCAAACCTTTATCTGATGTATCCGCCTTTGCTCCTTACTTCGATTATATTAACATTATGGCTTACGATATTATGGGTTCCTGGTCTGCTACTACCGGTCCTAATGCTCCTTATAATTATGACTTAGCTAAGGGTGGTGATCCGTTCTCTTTTACTCAAGGTGTCGACGACTGGTTGGCTGCTGGATTCCCTGCTAACAAGTTGACCGGTGGTTTAGCCTTCTACGGTAGATCTTTAACCGCTTCAGTCGATATGAACGCCGACCCTACTAACCAGTACGTCAAGAAGGAGCCAGTTACTCCTAAAGGTGACCAGACCGACGCTAACGATCCTAACTTCTTCTGTAACGAGGGTACCTTCTACTCGGGTGTCTACAAGTACAAATACATCCGTCAAGATTGTACCTCCGGTGACCCTTACACTCCCAACGCTCAGTACAAACGTTACTGGGATAACACTACTCAGACTCCATGGTTGTTCAACGCTGCTACCAAACGTTTCATCTCCTACGACGACCCCAGATCCATTAAGATTAAGGTCGATTATGCTAAATCTAAGAACTTGAGAGGTCTTATGTTCTGGGAAATGTCTCAGGATTTAAACAATGAACTTCTTAACGTCGTTCAAGGTATCCGTGATGGTTCTCAACCTTCTATTCCACCTACTACCACTCAAGTACCACCTACTACTACTCAAAAGCCTCCTACTACTACTCAGAACCCTCCTACCACCACCTCCTCTCCACCTACTCCCACAGGTACATGCTCTAATGGCGCATGGCAGTGTATTTCAGCAGGTACATCTCCAGCTTACCAAGTTTGCGATAACGGTAAGTGGCTCCAAGGTTCCTGTGGTACTGGAACAGTCTGTAAACCAGCAGGTTCATCTATCGTATGCGACTGGCCTTAATTTTTAATTTTTAACCTTTGTTATCTTTTCTAATTAAAGATTTATTATTAAATTGCATATGTATTTTAAAAAAAAATTAACTGGCTCAAATGCTTTATTCGAGAAAAATAAAATAAATGTAAATGAGAATAAAAAGACTGCTCAAGATACACCGAAGAATAATAAATTTAGGATACTTCCTAATATATTATAATTTCTAGAAATTTAAAACTTTTCAAATATTTTTCAGCACCGCAATAAAAAATATAAATATAAATTAATGGACAGCCTACCTAACCTGAACACAGATAAATTTTCTAAGTAAAACTTGAATTTAGCTTTATGAAAGGAATTTTTGGTTACCATTATTTTAGAGGCTACAAAAGGATGGTATAATAGTATAAACTAGGTAGCAAGGTAGCTCCTAGAAATAAGTATTACAATTAACTAAATATAAGATTTAACGTTATACTTAGTACTTTTTTAGTTAAAAAGTAAACTATAATTAAAAGCAGAAAATAGAGTAGTATAAATTAAAGGTATTTTCCAAAATTTTATATTAATTTAATACAGTTATTAAATAAGTAAAAAACTTATAGTTAACAGTTTCACCTGGTAAATAATTGAGAAGGTGGATAAAAAAAGTTTAATTATAAAAAGTAAAATTTTAAAACCTATAAGCATTTGTTTATTTTATATTTTATAAAGCATATGTATAAACTATATTTAGAAAAATATATTAAGTTTTCATTAATTTGTTTTTTAAATAGTAATATTAGATATTAATTTTTAATTAGTATAAAATTATAAACTAAGAGAAGAAGAGTCTTGCTATATAATAATAAAGCTACTATAGTAGGAAAAATGTAATTTTACCACTATACAAAAATACCTTCTTTAAAAAAATTGGATAGTTTTATACTATTTTTCTGATATAAATTTGGTCTAACTAATAATATATATATATTTAGTGTTTACAATACTAGAAATTATAAAAAATATATTTTTAATCATTAAAACTTTAAAATTTTAAAAATTTAAGGCAAAATATTATGAAAGCTACAAGAATTTCAAAAAAGTTTTAAATTAGTTTAATAATTAAAACTAAAATAAGTAAAATAAAGGACTAATTAAAATCTTTTATATATTTTAGAAATTATTAAATTTAAAAAGTAAGAATAAAAGAATAAAATTTATAAAAAAAACTAAATATTTTAATTAAGTTAGTAAAAAAGCTATTATATTTTTATGCTTATAAAAAGTTTATTACAAATATAGAAAAAACAGTTATAATTAATAATTAGTAAATATTAAAGTATATAGTAAATAAAATGTTTTAGTAGTTTTTAATATATATTTTAATTAAAAAAATGTATATATTGTTACTTTAACTTAATAAGTATATTTTTCTAGCTTTTTTTACTAATTTAATTAGAATTTTAATAGTATATCATTATAAACTTTGCTTTTTTTAAAGCATATTATTAAAAACCTCTTTTATTTTTTAATTAATAGTTATTTTTCTAGTAAATTTTTTAATATACATTAATAATTCTATATAATAAACTCTATTTTTATTAATTTTTAAAAAGCTATTAAAATATAATAATAAATTGCTTAAGTTTAACTAAAATTAGAAAAATATAATATTTTAAAATTTTAATAAATTTAATATTTTTCTAATAGCTATTTTAATTATTTAGTTTTTATACTAGTTATTAATATTAATTATACTTTAGTATTATTATTTTTAATAATAATTTAAAAATTTTATAACAATTAGTTGCTAGAAATATCTTTATAAATAAATATATTAATAAAGAAATTAAAAGTTATTTAAAGATAATATTTAATATAATATAATAAAATTAAATAATATAAACTGTTAAACTTATAAATTAAGCTTAGCTTAAGCAATTTAATATTAAAAGTTACTTAATTTAATTTGTAAAACTAAAAGTATAATAAATTACTATTTATATTATACTTTAGCAAATAGTTTAATTAATAAAAAAAGTATAAAATATTAATTTCTAAATAATATAAAATATTATAGTAATAATAAAAGTAATTTTATTATTATAATATAAAATAAATACTAAGCTGATAAAAATAATTATTAAATAAGTTTTAAGCTTACTATACTAAATAAATAAAATTAATATTTATTAAAAAAATATAAAGCTAATAACATTTTATTTTATTATTTAATTATTTTATTTTTAGCTAAAACTACTAAACTAAAAAAATAAAACCAAAGTATTGAAATACTAACTTTTTTTAGCTAGTAAACTAAGTTATACAAATAAATAAAGCTTTTTAAAAATTATTTATTATATAAATTTTAAGTATTATTTTAATTTATTTTCTTAATTATTATTAAGTATTAAAATAAGTTAATAATAATTTAACTATTTATAAAAGCTTATTAATATAATATATATAATTAATAATTAATATAAAATAATTATTTATATAATTAAAAAAGCTTTTTTATAACTATAATATAGTTTAAAAACTTTTAACTTAATAATTTAAGTAATTATTATAATATAGCTACTTATTTATTATTTTTAAAATAAATTTATAAATTAGTATAGTTATTTAATTTATATTTATATTAAAATTTATAAATATTTATTTAAACTAAGCTTTAAAAGTATAATTTATTTAAAAAAAAAATTAAAACTTTATTTAATTACTTAAATAACATTTTTATATATTTTATAAGTAATTTTTAGCTATATTTATTTCTATTTTAGTATATAAATATAAATAGGCAATCAGCTACTTTCAAAAGTAGCTGATTTCAATTTTAAAAATTAAATAAAAATAAATTAAGCTAA
>JAWQFY010000324.1:0-36628 GCA_037055185.1 Capillidium rhysosporum | reverse complement strand
AATAATAGTATATATATTTTTTCTTTTTTTATATATAAACATATATGTTTTTTTAATTATTTAGCTATTTAAAATGATTTATTGTTTATTTTTTACTACTTTTTTAATATTTATAGTATAGTATATAATTTAGTTAATTAAATTTATATATATTTAATTAATATTATATTTTAGCTTTAAATTATAAAATTTAACAATTTATATTACATTTTTTTAATATTTATAACTAGAAAATGCCTAATAGTAGCTAATAACTATAAATCTATAAGTAATACTTTACTTTTTATTATTTTTAGTTCTATATAAGCTTTTTTTAATTATATTTCATACTTTTTATATTTAATTTATTTTTGAAATAAAATACTTAAGCTAATTAAACTTTAAAGAATAAACATACTATAATTGTTAGTAAAATAAAATAACATACCTAATTTACTATCTATTTAATTTATTATATATATATACTTATATTATTAAAATGGTAATATTTAGAAATATATATATACAGCTAAAATTTTAAAATAATGTTTTAAATTAGTAAAAATACTTAAATATATACTTGTTTTTATATATTTTAATAGTAAAATAAACCCAACAAATTAATATATTATAAAAAATTATTTTCAGCAGTTAATTTTAATAAATAGTTACCTATGTAAATATAAGCTTTAATATTTTCTGTAAGGTTTTTTAAAGAGCATAATGAGGTTTTTAGCATAAAAAGGCTCCCATTTATAAAATCTTATAGTTCTTTAAAGACTATATAAACATAACACTGATATAAAATCTAGATAAAATAGTTTATTTAGGATTTTATTCAAAAATACATTAAGCTAAAAATTACACTACTTACCCATTTTGGTTTACAAGTATATTAATACAGTATCAAGATTCGTAAAAATATATATAAATTGTTTAAGTGAATAAATAATTTAAATATAATTTTTAAATCTTGGATGAAGCTAAAAAATAAAGTTTATTAAACATCTAATTTTGAAAGGCTGCATTTCAAAATAGGTATTAAAACTAAAAGTGGTGGTAAAGTATTCTAAAAAATTATATAAATAAAAGCAGATGAAACAAAAAACTTACTTTAAATAAAACTACCGTACTTTTCTTGTTGCCTTTTTCAACAACTGCCAGAAAATTAATAACGTTTAACTTATCGAATCCTTCTAATATAAGAATATCTTTAATACATTCTAAAGGTAAAAACGTCTTATTTAAGCTCTTAGATATGCTTGGTAGATATAGTTCATAAATTTTAGAAGTTTCGATTTGCAAACCTACTGTCGGTATTATAGTTAATTTTTCTACGTATTTTTTAGTAAATTATTATTTATATATTTTACCTCGATATACCTTATTTAATTTAAGAATTAAATTGATAAATAATAATAAATAAATGCCTGGATGTATTTCAAATCGAATAATTTGCTTTATATTACTTGGAAAAAACATTCGATTTATCAATTCAAATAAGCAAAATGCCATACAAACTTTATCAAATATATTGAAATTAACATCTAAATTTGTTACGATAAAGCTTATTTGACAGTTAGATTCCTTTTCTAATTCTAAATTTATATTTTTATATTTCTTTATTGAGGTTGAATTTGGTAATTCAAATTGCTCTTGTTGTAATTCATCTTCCATATTGTAAATCTATTTCTTAAGATCAAATCTGAAGTTTATTAAAAAATATTTGACGTAAGCAATTAATTATATTATTGAGGTGAAGTGAGATTTGTTTTAGAAAAGTGCTATATATATTTTTAGTTTTGGATTCTGCATTTGCATTTTGGTTTACAGAAATTTAAATTTCATGGTTCTAAATTCCAAAATTAAAACACTATTTAATTTCAATTATATATTGTATTTTTGTTATTTAACAAAAGTTATATATAATATACTTTTTTATTTTATATTAAACAACTATAATATTTTATGTTATATTTTATTAATAAAAGTCAAAAAAACACCTTTATTAACAATATTAATTTTCTTAATATTAAACCAATATATATTTTAAATAGCCAAATATTAGTATAGTAGCTTTAATTTTTTTTTCATAAGTATAGCTATTTTCTTAGTAATATAATATATTAAATATTGACTATTTAAGTAATATAAACTCTTTAATTTTAAATAAAAATATTATTAAAATAAAAATATATAAGGTTATACTTTATAAAATAGCTTATATATTTTACTAAAAAGTACTAAAAAACACTATATTCTTAGGTATATAATATGCTGGTAATTTATAAATGTTTTAAATATTTTAATTAAAACTGGAATTTCAATAATAAAAAATAATAAATAAAGCTATTAATAAGAGAATTAATAAATAAGTAAAAAATATATAAATAATAAAGATAAAAAGCATATATATTTAGATCTTTTTATCTAAGTATTTTAAATATTATAAAAATTTTAAAATTTAAAAAAATAATCTTTACTTTTATATATTTATATTAATTATTTTATTTTATTTTATAATTTTATTATAATATATATTAAAATTTTACTACTTTTCTATTAAGGCAAAATAAACTAATAATTTAAAGTTAAATTTATAATTATACTACTTATTATAAATTTATTTTGCATTTTATTACTTTATTTTATTAATATAATTACTATTATATTTTAGCTATATAATATATTTTTAAGTTTAGCTTTATAAAACTTAAAGATATAACTATAATTATAACTTATACTATAAGCTTAAATATATAATTATAAATATTTTTTACTATTTTATAAACTTTATTTTTTAGTTAAAACTATTTTATATAATAAAATAAATTTTCTAAACTAGAAAAATACTTTTATTTAATAAACTATCTTACTTTATTTTAATATTTAGATATATTTAAGTTTTAAACTACTTTAATTATTTTAAATATTTATTTTTAGCTTTTTAATTTATTGAAAATAATAAATTAACTACTTTTTAAATATATTGCTAATAATATATTAAGTATAATATAAAAATCATTAATAGTATTTTTTTTAAAATTCTAAAAATTAAATAATAATACTAAAAAATTTTAAAATATTAAAAAATAAAATAAAGTTGTTAAACTTTTAAATAAATAAAAGTTAAAAAACTTTATAATTTAACTATATTAAAAATTATAAGCTATAATATTATTATAATAAAAGTATATATTATAAATATTTATTAAAATATAAAGTTTAATTTATAAAAATAATTATATTTTAAATTTTAAAAACTAAATATTATATTAGCAATTAGTAAAAAGTTTTTAAAAAAGATATAAAAATAAATTATATAGTAAATTTTAATAAAATATTTAGCTAAATAGATAATAATCTAAAAATATAATTATAATACTATTATAAATATTAATAAATTAAAGTAAAGTTTTAAAAAATTAAAGCTAAATAATTATTTTATAATAATTTAAAATTAGTTATAATTATATAAGTAATAAATTTTAAATTTTAATATACTAGCTTTAAAAAAAAGTAT
The DNA here is from genome assembly GCA_037055185.1 of Capillidium rhysosporum. Classification (NCBI taxonomy): domain Eukaryota; kingdom Fungi; phylum Entomophthoromycota; class Entomophthoromycetes; order Entomophthorales; family Capillidiaceae; genus Capillidium; species Capillidium rhysosporum. The sequence continues at coordinate 33,126 of JAWQFY010000324.1, read as the reverse complement.
AAGTTTATAAATATTAAAAAAAAAACTATAATTAAATATATGTTTTTTATAAATTTATCTTTATATTTTTATATAAATTAAAATTTTTATATTAAGTATTTAAGTATTAGTTTATTTTACTTTAATAAATTTTTAATAATTTATATATACTTTAAATTAGAAAAAAATTATTATTATAGTTAGAAATTTTTTTATTAATAATATTTTTAAATAATATATATATTATAAACTATATTAATTATTACTTTTAAATAAAAATAATTTTTTAACACTTATTATTCTATTTAAAAACTATTATTATAACTTTTTTTTAATTAAACTTAGTTTAAAATACTATATTTAAAAGATATAATTTAAATAACTAATAAATTACTTTTATTTTTAGTTATTTTTAATTTTTAATTAATTATTTATTATAATATAAAGTATTGTTTTATTTTTTATAAGTTAAATTAAAAGCTTAAATAGCTTTTATAGTAATTTATTATTAAATACATTTTTTATCTATTTTAAAAATTAAAAATATTTTTCCTAATTTTTAAAAATAGTTTTAGTAATTTAGTAAACTTTTTTATTATAATTGCTTTTTATATTATATATTTTTTAGCTTAAAAATAATTATTACTTATATAGTGTATTTATAATATCTAATTTTTAATATTATACTAAGATTAGTATTTAAATTATAAAATATAAAATATAATAATAATAATAGCAGTAATAATCTAATAAGTATTTATATTAATTTAGATAGTAAAAAATCTTTTAGTAAAACTAATTAATTAAAAATATAAAAAAGCTAAGTTATAATATAAATAATAAGAAAAGTAAATCCTTTAGTAGCAAATATTTATATATTAAAGTAATAATATTTTCTTTATATATATATAGCTTTAATATATTCAAAAAAGTATATTAAAATAACTATAAAAAAATGAATATATATATAAAGCTTACTATTTATTAGCAAAGTTTTATAATAAAACCTTATTAAATAAATATATATTAATTTATTAATTTATAAAGAGCAAATATTATTTATTTTAAGCTTTATTAGCTTACTTTAAACTTAATTTATAAGTAAAACTAATAAAACCAGTTTTTAAGTAAGAAATATAAAATAAAAACTAAAATTTTATTTTTAGTTTATTTAAGTACCTTAAAGCTTATTAGCTTATTTTAATTTATTATTAATAAATTATAAAAAGAATATCAAAAACAAATCAATAAAGTCTAATAGTAAGTCAGTAATTATTAATTTACTAATTAATAAATATTATAAGATTTTTTAATATTTTTAGTTAGTTTATTCTAAAATTTATTAATATCCATTTTAATGTTTTAAAATATATTAGAATATTTAGGTTATAAGAATTTTAAATATATATTTAATTTATTATTTCTTTTAACAATTTTTTTAATTAATCTTAAGTAAATAAAAAAGTTTTATTTATATAAATATAGTACTATTTTTTGTACATCTTATTTTGATTAATTTTTTAAAATTTAATAAGATAGTTATATTAGGAATATTATTTTATAAATAAATTATTTAATTAATAATTTTGATATCTATAATAGTATAGAAACTGATATAAAAATATTTCTACATTTGCAGAAATGTATATCTATCTATTTATATTAAATACCTAATAGTTACAATACTTTATTATCAGTTTTATTTTAAAATATTGTATATAATTAATTATAAGAATAAGTACTTAAGATATTTATATATTATCAGATATTTATATATATTATCAGATATTTATATTGATGATGCTAGTATAATACCAGTTTAAAAAATTTGTCACACAATATATTCTTAAAATAGTTGATTATATCGTTGGTACAATTGTATTGTTGTTTGTAGTACTATTATTTAGAGATATTAACGTACCTTTATATTAAGTTAGTACCGATCCAGGATATTTGAAGGATTAATGTTTTATTCTCCATCTAATTAAAAGATTACTGAGAGTTCTAGGTGCCATTTCAATACTAAATGTATGATAAGAGTATAACTAATCTTAACTATCCGTTCAAAAGTGCTGTTAATTATTTTAATATCCTGTTAGCTTTTACATCCATTTACCAACCATCTCTTAAATTTGAAACACTTCAGTTTACTCTCGGTCAAATATTGTATATTAAAAAGTTGGAAGTATTTAAGAATTACATCAGCACTTCGGCTAGTTTTACTCCCGCATGTCAGCTATATCCAAAGCACATTTTCATTTAGTCGTTTTAATACATAACCTTTAAATGGACATCCCTTATAAGAACCTGACCAATTAAACTTAAGTTTTAAAAAAGTAGTGGATGGGTGCTAATACTAGTTTACGGAATTCTTACCTTTCGGACACCAGGCTTTTTAAAAGAAATCGGCGGATCAAGTCCACTTAATCTTTCTTATTAGCTCAGCAATACTTTAGTTTAAACTCTTATTTATATAGATTTCCAGTACCAATTTTTATCGATCCAGAAATTGAATCAGAACTTTAAACTTTTAACCAACCAAATACTTGAAATTTGACATGCTTCCAATTTTTGAAAGAAAGAAGAATAGATAAATTAAACCAAATTGAAGGTAGGTTTGGGTTACCGCCGCAAAAGTGAGTATATAAAGTTGTAGAAAAGCTTATCGATCTTATACAACGCAACAAGATTTGAATAGACCATGAAGTTTTATAGCGTCCAGCTAGCAGTAGTATTAAGTGCTTTAGGTTTGACCCAAGGTCACATAGAGGACGTCCCAGGAGTAAAATGGCCTACCTTAGATGGTACACCTGTAAAATTGATCAGCCACCGTGGTATGAAAGCTCAGCAACCCCAGCATACTTTAGGGAGCTACTGGTTAGCAGCTTTAAACGGTGCCGATTACTTAGAACCAGATCTGGTGTTAACTAAGGATGGTGTACCAGTATGTTACCACGACCTTCACGTAGAAGCTTTAACTGATGTAGCTGAGCGTCCTGAATTCGCTCACCTCAAGAAAACGTTTGTAGGTAAGATTGATGTGAACGATAAAGAGAATTCTACCATCAAAGATGCTTGGTTCGTTTCCGATTTCACTTTAAAGGAACTACAGACTTTAAGAGTTAAACAGCAGGTTGTAGGTGTCCGACCCCAGTTTTATAACCATTTGTTCACCATCCCGTCCTTACAACAGTTCTTAGATAATGCCCATCATCTCTCTTACCTACTTAACAAACCTATCAACATTGCACCGGAGATTAAATCGTCGATCTACCACTCTGAATTAAGACCTAGCAACAAGCGGTACTTTGAAGATAAGGTTCTATCTATTTTAAAGGAGAACGGTTACCCACTTAAGAAATCGGATAAGGCTAACTGCAAAGCTAAAATTGCTAAGAAGGATGTTACCCCTGTTAAAGGTAAATGTATGGAGAAGGAAGTTTTCGATGTTAAATGTGGATCAGTTGCTTTACAAAACTTCGATTACGAATCTTTGAAATATACCACTACCTACACCGATAAACATGCTGGGTTCGAACACGTTTTACTAAATGAAAAGAACCCATGGATATTTACACCGACTGGTATCCAACAAATTTCCAAGTACGCTCAAGTACTGTCGTTCCGTAAAGATTTCTTATGGAACGGATCTATTGAAGATGAATTTATAAAACGTAACTTCACACTCAACGCCAAAGAATTGAACGGACTGGGTGGTCTGCTCAAAAGTGCTGATTTAGTGAAAACTTGCCATAAAAATACCGTCAAAGTTTTCCCATATACTTTCTACGATTCTAGAGAAACTCCTAACTTAGGTTGTATGAACCAATGCTTGCCTATCGGTAACACTAGAAAGGAGCTGAAATTCTTTTTCAACTTGGGTGTCGACGGTATATTTATTGAGAATTTAGCCGAAGGTGTTCAGTTACGTACCGAGTACCATACTGAGCTCAGGTTCAATCAACCTCACGCTTTTTAAACTTATAAAATAATAAACTAATTTTTTGCAACAATTTACAAAATTTGTACTTTTAAATACTAAATGGTTCAGTAGGAAACTCACTTTATATATAACTTTCAGTTTAACTTCATAGGAATAACTAACTTTTTATTAGATGGACTGAGCGCTGTTGAACTAGGAATTGGAGATTTTAGAAACATTAACTGTTTAACTTTTATTGTTTATAAGATTGAAATTATACTTTAAATATTAGATCTGCTTTTTAATACATAATAATTATTAAGTGCAAACTGTGCATCTAACCTTTAAAGAAATACACTTCTCAACACTACAAATAATGTAAAAACTAAAATAGAATATAAATTAAAAATAAACGTATAAGCTACTTTTACTTCCAACTTATAATTTAAAAAACGATCCACTTCATTTAAAAGAAATGATACTATTCTATAATAATTAGATACATTCCATTTTATCAATTAATCCAATAAAATGAAGCCAAATTGTTTAAAAGTTATTAAGTTTCATATTTAATTGAAATCAACTTTTAGATTTTGATTTAGATTAATTTTATTGGTATATTAAAATAGATAACTTTAAACTAATATTGTTGCACCCAGGGTATAATTGACCTTCAAATCTTATAAATTTAGCTAGAACTACAAATTTAAGAATAAGAGTGAATGCTGTACTTACAAGTTTATACATAAAGTATCTTTATAACATAATATATCTAAACATAAGTATAATATGTTGGTATTTCAAATACAATAACAAAATCAGTCTTAGAAATTTCCATCTTATAAAAATTAGTACCTAATCCAAAAACAATAGTTGTTCTATAAATCTAGTATATACTATAAAAAGGAAGAGCATAATAGCAAACAATATTAAAATAATAAATAATATTAGTATTATTTACTTTTTTTATCTAAATATAGCATTTAATTTATATATTTATTTATTAAAAATGTTATTTAATACTCATTAATATTAAATGTATAAATATTATTTTCAAGTTAATAACATTGTAATATTTATTAGTAATTATATTAGTAAAGCTAAATTAATTATTTAGCTTAACTAATTATAATAAAATTCTATTATAATAAATATATAATTAAAGTATTTTTTTATTTATAACTTTTAATTATAGTTATTTAAATTTACAACTTTAAGTAAAACTATATTTTTAAATTTTATAGTTATAAGATATAAATTTTAATAGCTATTTATAAGATTTTTTAATTTAACATAGTTATATATTAAATTAGCTTTATAATTTTTTTAAATAATTTTTTTTTTAAATATTAATATTAAATTTAAGTTTTAAATATAATAAGTATATTTATATTTTTAATTTTTAATTTAATTAGCATTTATTAAATATAATATTTCAAAAATTATAAAATAAAAGTTTGTATTTTTTTAAGTTTTTTTAATATTAAATATATATTAATATAAAAATTATCTAGCTAACTTTAAAGCTAAATAATTATAAGATATAAACTAAAAACTATTTAAACTAATTTATAAATATAAAATAATTAAAAGAGTATATATAATATTTATACTTAAAACTTAAAATAATTAAATTTAAAACTAAAATATAATATTTATTAAGTAATTTAAATTACTTTATATTAGCTACTATTGATAAATATATTTAAAAATACTTATATACTTTTATAATAAGGAAATAAATTAGAAAATAATATTTTATTTAATTTTAAAAGGTTAAGTAAAACTTAAACTAATTTAAACTAATAGAATATATTATAGAAAAATAAAAAATAAAAAATACTTTTTAAATTTTAAATTTTTTAATATCTTTTTTTAAAATATATTAAAATAATAACAAAGTTTTATTTTTATTTTTATAGTTTTACTAAGTCTTATTATTATATTTTATAGTATTGAAGCTAAAAACTTTCTACAAAATTATTACATTTTTAGTTATTCAATATTTTTTACTTGAAATTTTTATTTTTAATATTAGTTATAATTGTTATTTAAGCAATATACTTTCTTTTTAAATAACTGTTATTGTGTAATATTAGAACATTAGTAGTATATTAAATTGAAATGTCTATAGTGTCTTTACTGGAATTTTTACTGCCTTCTAATTATCCTACCTCCATTAACTTATAATAAAAATGATATAATATGTTAGTATGAAATAATATGAGCTATATTAATATTGATTTTACATTCTGATTGGTAATAATCGATTATTTGAAATTCAACCAATTGGAAGTGTGTTTTTTAGATTTAGTTTAGTTTTATCATAAACTGCTTAAGCGGGAAGTTACCTTTTTGAAAGTTTACTGTGAACTAAAAGTTAATTTCGAAATCAATTTCAAGTAAAAATTAGAAGCTGTAGGTAAATTAAGCTTGATTGGATGCTAAATCTGCAATTAAGTTTTATTTGATCTATAAATATCAAGTTTTTAAAGATTCTACTATATCAAAGTTTAAATTTAAATATGTTCCTAGAATTTGATTTTTTTTCCTTCTATTTAATCCAAAAATACTATTCAAATTAAATAATTGATAAGTCTTCTTACAAATTTACTGAAAATCCAAATTTCTAAGTAAAATTTTTTCGTTTTATTACTTTGAAAGCCTGTAATCAAGTACCCTCTGCATACTAAAACAAATAAAAGAACCAGTGATATAGTGAAAAGAAAGTACTAACGAGGAGTACAAAGTTGCAAAGTTTCTATAGCTATTTATAAAATATATTTATAAGTCATTTGATAGTAAACAAATATATAAATATTGATGAAGTTGTTTAAATGAATCAAGTTGCTTTTTTAGATAGCATCCAGAGATGCTCTAATAGCTTGGTTATCGATTACCAAACTTAGTAAATTAATCAACTCTAGCATTTGTAAAAGTGCGTGTAGTGGAAATACTTTATAAATAGTTATTATGTTGACTTAAAATTCAAAGAACACGTGGTTACAATCTTTAATTTAAAAAACTTTTAACTTTTGAAAATCGGATTTAATACGATATTCGCGGATCACATCCATTAGCTAGTTTTTTATTAACTAAATAATTATCCAGTCCAATAATTAGTTAATTAGAACTTTATAAAATAGTAACAACCAACAATTAAACATTCTATATAAATTAAACTTTAAAAACGAAGGTAACTTACAAATAAAATAAACTAAATTTAAGGTAGTAACCCAAAAAATTCAACTTTATCGTTAGGTATAAAAATGATAAAGTAAGTCTTTTAAAGTTACTAGAAAGAAATAATTTCGAATAAATTATGAAATTTTATAACGCACAACTCGCAGTAGTATTAAGTGTTTTAGGTTTGATCCAAGGTCACGTAGAGGATGTCCCTGGAGTGAAATGGCCCACTTTAGATGGTACACCTGTAAAACTGTTCGCTCACCGTGGTATGAAAGTACAACAACCTCAACATACTTTTGGAAGTTACTGGTTAGCAGCTTTGAACGGTGCCGATTATTTAGAACCAGATCTGGTATTAACTAAGGATGGTGTACCAGTATGTTACCACGACCTCCACATCGAAGCTTTAACTGATGTAGCTGAGCGTCCTGAATTCGCTCACCTCAAGAAAACGTTTGTAGGTAAGATAGATGCTCACGATAAGGGGAATACTACTATCAAGAATGCCTGGTTTATCTCCGATTTCACTTTAAAAGAACTACAGACTTTAAAAGTTAAGCAGCAGGTTATTGGTGTTAGACCTCAATTTTACAACCATTTGTTTACTATTCCTTCCTTTCAACAGTTCTTAGATAACGCTCACCACCTCTCTTACCTACTTAAAAAACCCATCAACATTGCACCAGAGATTAAATCGTCGATCTATCACTCTGCACTAAGATCTAACAACAAGAGGTACTTCGAAGATAAGGTTCTATCTATTTTAAAGGAGAACGGTTACCCACTTAAGAAATCGGATAAGGCTAACTGCAAAGCTAAAATTGCTAAGAAGGATGTTACCCCTGTTAAAGGTAAATGTATGGAGAAGGAAGTTTTCGATGTTAAATGTGGATCAGTTGCTTTACAAAACTTCGATTACGAATCTTTGAAATATACCACTACCTACACCGATAAACATGCTGGGTTCGAACATGTTTTACTAAACGAAAAATACCCATGGATGTTCACACCGGCCGGTATTCAAGAACTTTCCAAATACGTTCAGATACTGTCTATACACAAAGATTACTTATGGAACGGGTCTGTCGAAGATGAACTTATAAGACATAACTTCACTCTTAATACTAAAGAGTTGAATGAAATGGGTGGTCTACCAAGCAGTGCCGATTTAGTGAAAATTTGCCATAAGAATAACGTTAAGGTTTTACCTTTTACCTTCAACGATTCTCAAGAACCTACCGATTTAGGCTGTAAGAAAGAATGCTTACCTATCGGTAATACTAGAAAAGAGTTGAAACATTTCTTCAACTTGGGTGTAGACGGTGTATTTGTTGAGAATTTGCCTGAAACTGTTCAGTTACGTACTGAGTTCCATACCGAGCTTAGGTTTAATCAACCCCACGCTTATTAATTGTTTAGATTTTTTAATAAATATTTTTTAGTTCTGTATCCTTTTGCGCTTTATTATATTATTTAAAGTTTAATTACGCTGTGGTTTTTAAGGTAGCTATTTTTAATACTGCATTGTTTTAACTCTTTGAAGGCTATAAATGCTTAGTTGTTGATATTTATAGTATTTTTTTTTGGTTTATTCAGTACCAGACACTTTCACTTTGAATTGGAAATAACAACTTTGAGTTTAATTGGTTATTTTTATAGTTCTGAATTACTTTAGAAGGTGATTGTTGTACTTTTACACCTAAATTTTAATTTTAACTTTTAGCTTTGAATATTTTCTAAATATTAATACTAGACTATTATTATTTTATTTAAAATTAAATTAAAAATTTAAAGTTATAATATAGCTTTTACTATTTAAATGTATTAAATTTAATGCTATAGTAATAAATTTTAATATAATATACTAGTTTTAAAAAATACTAGTTGTAATTAAAAGGAATATTCTATAAATATATAATAACTATATATTTCTTATTAAATAAAATACTATATAAATAATTTTAAAATAAAGATAATAAGTCTTATAGTAAATTAGCTATATATATATATAATATTAATATAATAATATATAATTAAAATAATTAAAAATAAACTAGTTATATAATAAATATAAAAGAATAAATTTAAATACTACTTTACTTTATTTAAAAATAATATATTTTTTAAGCTATACTTAAATTATAATTTAATATAGTAAAAATAGCCTAAAGTTTAAATATCTTTAAATATCAAAATATATAAAATTGTTTATTTAATTAAAAGTTTTTGTCTAGTTTATAAAATTTATTTTACTAAATAAAAGTAGTTTTAGTTAAAATATAAGATTTATAAAATAGTTAAAAGTATTTAAAATTGTAAATAAGTTTTTTTATCATTATAAATCCTAATATAATTAAATATTTAAACTTATAAAATAAGTTATAAAGCTATAAATATAGATATACTTTTCTAATTATAGTAATAATTAAGTTTAAAAGTTTATTATAAAGCTAAAGCATTATTATAATTATATTAATAAAATATATTTATAAAGTTAATAGTATATTTACAAACTTAAAACATAAGCTATATTAAATACTTATTTTATAAGGCACTTTAATAATAAAATAAGTAAACTAAATTTAAGATATAAATTATATAAATAACTAATACTTTAACTATAATTCTAAAGTATAATATATACTATACTTATTAAATAAGTTAAAGCTAATAATAGTAATTATATAATAATAATAAGTTTATTTTTAAGTTATAAATAATATTTTATTTTAATAAAAATATAGTAAAACTTTAAAATATATTATAATAAACTTAAAAATATAATCAAGTATATATAACTATTACACTTTTATTATGGATTATAAAATACTATTAAATATATAAATATAATAATAAATATATAATTTAAATCTTAGTTAAAATATTATTACTTTTTAGATATTATACTTTTAACTATTTTAAATATACTTTATATACTATTCTATACTTTAATAAATAAAGTTTTCTCTTTATAGTATAATATTAGTCTTTTTAATTATTTTATTTTATTTCTACTTTTAAATTTAATATATAATATAATAATGTATAATTTTCTTTTTTATAATACTAAAATATAAATAATTTTTACTAAATTTTATTAAAATGTAGTAAAATTTTATATTTTATTTATATTAGTAAGTATAATAAATATGTTTTTTTTTACTTAGTTAATTTTTTTATATTAAGTTGTTAATTTTAAAAAAAGCTAATTTCTTAGATATATAATTATATATAATTATGTAATCTTGTAACATTCTATTACTTAGTAAAATAATAATTTACCAACTTTTAAAATTTTACTCCTAGTTTTATAACTTTATTTTAATTCATTATTAATAAATCAAAAATGCATTAATAAAGCCTGAGATATTAAAACAAGCTCAAAATAAAGACTAAAGTTTATTGTTTAGCTATTCTAACTTATAAGGTTTACTAAGAATATATTTATAAATAAAGTCTAGTGTAAGCTATCAAAGCTTAAAGAGATAATAAATCATGCCTACTTTTAATAAACCACATTATCATATAAATGCATTGAGAATCTATATTTAAATTAATCAAATGTCATATAGTAAGTATTTTACATACTTTATTATTATATTTTTTATTTTTTTGCTTGTTTTCTTAAATATATCAAGGCAGCAACCTATAAAATAGGTTGTTACTACCTCCTCTTCTACTTAATCTATCTATATTTCTTATGCATATTTGCTATTAAAGGACTTGCCTTTCTAGTTGCATACATAGTGAATCAACTACCATGTATACACAAACTGGTCAACTTTACTAAAGGGTAGACTGATATTAATATTGGAATTATTGCTTATTGAATTATAACTATTATTGTATTTCTTATAAACAATAATACCAATATTGTAGTAATACCCTTACACATAATTTTAGGCAGACCCACATTATTTATAGTTACTGTATTATTGTGGTACCTTGTACCTTATAATCTGGACATTAGCTCTAGTGTGACATCTCAGACCAAATGTTACAAATCTAGTATATAAATATTTATTAATATTTAATTATTTTATACTTAAAATATTATATATTTTTTAAACTTATATTTTAAATTAAATAAGCTTTTAATATAGTTAAATTACTAAAATTCAAATATTTTTAAAGTTAAAAATTTTAACTTAATAAATCTAAATCTATAAAAGAACATAAAATAATATACTTTTTTAGTTTTTATTAAAATAAACTTAGTTTAAATTAATTATAATATTTAAATAAAGTATAAAAGTTTTAATATCTTATTTAAAGGAAAGTAAAAGTAATGTAGAAAATTTATTTATATTAAGCTATAAAAATAACTCTATTATATAAATTTAAATTTCAATATATAAAAAATTGTATACTAAATTAAGCAGGATAGTATATATTTTAGTAAACCTTTTTATTAAGTTTTTTCCTAACTGTACTATTTTTAGAGCACTTTGTTTAAAATAGTTTTTTTGGAAAAAAACAAATTTCAAAAAAAACAACTTCGAAATCAAATTCTTGGTTAGACAATAAATTCACTAGAATCCAAATTTTGCTTTTCTAAAATAGATTTAAGGTTTCAATAAAGTTTAGAAAAGAAATAAGATAAAATGTCGACTCCGAGCCAAAAAAAAGATTCCGATTTCCAAAGTTTAGATCTAGATACTAGGTTAGTTCGGTCGTTAGCCAAGTTAGGGTACAACAAGCCAACTCAAGTGCAAACCAGATGTATAAATTTAGGCTTAGAAGGAAAAGATATATTAGCAAAGGCAGCTACTGGTTCTGGTAAAACTTTGGCATATATATTACCTATGTTACATATGTTATTAAAAGTATGGAAAATATATTTAAAATCTTCATACTAATTTTAAGTTTTTTTTCTTAAAAATTGGTTTTTGTAGGAAAATAGTGAGACGGATGTAGGTAGTGTACAAGGTTTAGTATTAGTACCTACTAGAGAATTAGCCGAACAAGTAACTTTACAGTTCCAGGAGGTTACATTGTACTGTAATTTCGTAAAACCTTATAATATATCGGCGATAGAAGATGATAGAATAATAAAGTAATAATTTTTTTAGTTAACTAACTTAACTAAAAATATAGAACTCATCTGAAAGATTCACCGCATATAGTAATAGGTACACCTAGTAGAATTTTACATTTTTTGAATTCAAAGGTAAATAGAAAATTTTGGAAATTATTTTAACTTTTTATATTGACTTTAAAGATACTTAAAGTTAAGGAAACTTTAAGACATTTAGTAATAGACGAAGCCGATTTAGTTTTAAGTTTTGGGTATGAGTCGGATGTCCGTAAAATTTTAACCTATTTACCAGATTTATGTCAATCGTTTTTGGTATCCGCAACTTTAAACAAGGTAAATACCATCTTTAAAAGGTATCATTTTAACTCATTTATTTCAAATAAATATAGGAGTTGGATGAGTTGAAAAAGGTCGTATTAAAGAATCCAGCGATAGTAGAAGTGGAAGTAAAAGAGAAGAGTGGAGAGTTAGTGGAGTATACTGTAGAATGTAAGTTGAAGGATAAATTTCTATTATTGTATGTTATGTTAAGGTTAAAATTGATCCATGGAAAATGTTTGATATTCGTTAATGATGTAGATAGATGTTATAAAGTAAAGTTATATTTGGAACAGTTCGGTATAAAGTCATGTGTATTGAACTCAGATCTACCTTTAAACTCGCGGTACCACATAATCCAAGAATTCAACAAGGGGATTTACGATTATGTTATTGCATCCGACGAATACAAACTGAAAGCGGATAAAGACTTAACTGATAAAGTAAAACAAGAAGAGGAGGATGTTGTTGAGATTAAAGATGAGCAGGAAATTAAAGAACCGGATAGTTTCGACATTAAACAGGAAGAGGAGGAAGGAGTGATTGAGATTAAAGAAGAAGAAGAGGAGGAGGTACAAACCCAAGCCAAGAGGCGTAAGACCCATTTTAACCCGGATAGAGAGTACGGAGTATCTAGGGGAGTAGATTTTAAGAACGTAGCTGCCGTAATTAATTTCGACTTCCCCACCTCTACTAAATCGTACCATCACCGCATTGGACGCACCGCGAGAGGGGGACGTAGGGGTATGGCATTATCTTTAGTAGCTACCGATCTAGAAGAAGAATTTGCCCATTTCGAATTCGTACATACCAAACGCACTAACCAAGGCTTTAACTTAATACCTTACACCTTCGATATGAACCAAGTAGATGGGTTCCGATACCGATCGGAGGATGCTGAGAAAGCCGTCACCAAAGGTGCTATCAAGCAAGCACGTGTCTTAGAACTTAAGAGGGAGATCCTGAATTCGGATAAGCTCAAGGATCACTTCGAAGATAGGCCTAACGAACTAGAACTGCTCAGGCACGATCACCTTGCTCTACCTACTAGAGTTAAGGACCATCTCAAAACTGTACCCACATATCTGATGCCCAAACTTGCAACTATGTCCAAAGACGGCTCTACTATCTATGGTGGAGATCGTGAACGTACAGTTATTAGCAACAAGATGAATTCAAAAAAGAACCACCTCAAATTTGATACCAAACACCAACAAGCTAGAAAGAAAGGAAAGAAGGTAATAATATATATAATTACTTTAAAACTTATTTTTGTAGCGTCACGACCCTCTTAAAACCTTCACCACATCCAAGCTGGCCAAAACTAAGGGAAATAGAGTAAAGTTATTTTATATAATAATTTGGCTAACCTTCTTTTTTGTTTTTTTAGAAATGAGTTGCAATTCCCAATTTATTATAGAATAAATATATTTTAAATTTTTAATATCTTTATAACTACTTTAGAATTTTAAAGTTCATAGCTTTTTTATTTAGAAGCTCCCACCAATTTTAATTTAAAACAAATAAAAGCACTAAAAAAATCAAAATCAAAGTTAGTCGTTTCTTTTAGCTATACAAAAGTTACCAAATCAATTTTAAAATATGCAAATATATATTAAAAAATCATATTAAAAACAATTCCAACAAATTTTTATGTGTACTATATATAATTTTGATCTTCTTAATTTTTAACTCCACTTACAACTTGATACCTAACTACCAAAGAGTGAAAGTTAAGCCGGTAGTAGCGCAAACTAAAATCAAATTCCCTTAATCTGTATACCTAATTTACCAAAGGTAAGATATGATGCTCATTAGTATCCAAATCCTTAAAAATTTCACTACTTAGCTCCTAAAGTAACCTAAACTCAGCCTAAGAAGCTTTTGTCAAACTAGGTTCTACATCCAGAGAACCTATACTATCTACAAATTGCAACAAAATTAGAAAGAGGCTAAGGAGGGAAGGCTATATTTGGGTTTGGTAGGGGTAGGATGCTCATTTTTACTTTCCAAGTGGGCCATGACGGGGGAAATGCTTTCATCTAAAGATTTAGTGAAAGAATGAGGAGGAGAGAACGGTTTAAAGGGAGTAGAGCCTCGTTGTTGACTTAAACTACGGGCTGGCCTCAATAGGGCGGTTTCTCCCCCTATTTTGCTGACTAGCTTGATGGGGTTAGGGGTTGTGGTCGTAGTAGCTTTCTGTAAGTTGCCACGGGAAGCTTCTAACTGGGCGATACCAACGCGGTAACGATCGGAGCTAAGTCGACGTACCAGTTTATCTAGGTGGATTAAGTACAGTTTGGAAAGGTTAGTTTTACCTTTGAGTAGGGCTCGAATGGGATCGGTAGCAGCTACGTCGCAAGGCGATTCATCGTCGATAGTCAACGAGTCTACCGCTAAGTAATCTAAAGTCAGTAAATACCGTACTACCGTTTCGTGGCCTTCAGCGGCGGCGCAGTGGATTGGAGTCCATCCTTCCTTATCCCGGGCGTTAACATTGCATCCCCGATCAATCAAATACTGACAGATGGGTAAATGGTTGTAACTAGCAGCTAAATGGATCAGAGTGAGCCGCGATTGAGGTGAAGTGACATCATATATGGTAGGACCTCCATCGAATTTGAGGGTTGAAGCATATAGCGGGTTCTCCAACGTAAGTTTCAGCTGTATAAAATCGCCGTTACGTGCGCAGTCCAATGCTAAAGTTTTGGGATCAAAGGATACATGCCGTCCAAGTTTTTTGGATGGCTCAAGGTAGTCGGTGGTTGAGTAGATTTGGTTTGCCGGTTTATCTTTCTCGGCATCCTCATCCGGGCTCAAAGACCCAGCGCTGGTGGGGGTCACCGAGCCTAACGACTTCGCTCGGGCTAAACTTAAAGGCGACAATACGTTGAACAAGTCGTTGGAATCGGGTGCTTCCTCGACAGTAAGTAAAACTTTGGGTTTGACATCATCGCGGCTAGCTCGCTTGCTTAATTTTTCAGGGTAGTTCTTCTGATGAATCGCTTTGGTCCGTTGTAGAGTAGGTGTACGTTCTTGGTTGGTAAAAAAGGTTTCAAAGTAATGGCTTTCCTTTTTACGTACGACAACCCCATCTACCGACATCGAGCGTCGTATAGGGTACCTTATGACTAATAGAAATTTCAGTTAAAAAACGGATTAGAAAATCGTGGTTACCCTCTTTGATGCTTAAGAACAAAGTACGCGTCTTATCGTCGTCGGCACAGTCCACCGCTTTGTAATTACGCTCGTTTCGTTTGTTCGTGTTTGCACCTAGGTCTATCAGCTTTTTAACCAAGCTGGACATACCCATAAAACTAGCTATGTGTAAGGTGGTATTTCCCATACCCCATACCTTGGATAGAAATTCGTAAAGTACTTTCTTGGCCGACATTATCTGGGATTGAAAAGCTACGTAGTCTATAATTGCAACTGCTATCTCCTCCTCTCCCAAAAAACAAGCTACTTGTATCGCATTGAGGTTGAGAACTGATGGACCTAAAAGCTCTGCTGCGTCCATTAAAATTTCGTTATCGTGTTTGAATAAACCGTCGTGGTTGGGGTAGGTAAACGTCACTAGGACCTGTAATATTAAACTAGGGTTGTGAGTTTCGAATATCACCTTCAGTTGACCTAAACTTTCGTTACAAATGGCATCAAATACCTCTTTCTGAGTTTGATGTATTGACTGATATCGATCTTCAAATGAATCTTCATTGTCGGAAAATCCCTCGTCAAAATCGACACCTATATCCAGACTATTTGTACTTTGTGGTTTATGAGCTGATATCATGGTACCGTTTTCAAAACCTTCCTTTGTTATTAGTTGAATGAGTGTTGGTTTATTAATTAGTATAAGCAAGAATAAAGTTGCAGGTTCGGTATCGTTATAAGGGTTAAACTAAGAACCCAAGAGTTACAAAAAGGATAAAGTAGCTTGAGTAGATATTAAGCTTGCAACAACTGCTATTAAAACTTTTACTGTCGAAAAAACGAGCAAAGGTTGGTTCACTAAAGTTTCAAATAATTTCAGTTAGCTGCTAGGCTCCCACTAACTTTTGTTTTGCATGCTAATGTTCAAGCCACGGTTAAACAAACGAGAAATTTTAGAATTGTCAAGAATGTTGATTGGTCACAAGCTTCTGGTTTAAACGTTTACCGTAAAGTGAGACTTAAAGTTACCCAATTAAACTAATTATACACCTAAATACATCATTTTAATTAATCATAAGAAGCTCCAGTATATCCTAATAAATTGTGATTTTTCTTAAAAAATTGTAGGTTGTAGCCCATGTTTCAAATGACTAAAGGTGATATTAATATCTACAATCTAAATAACAGTAACATATGTAGTAAAATTAGAATATAAATACACTGTTCATTAGAATTGAGATTATACTAAAAAATAGTATTATTAGCATATTTTAACAATAAAGTGAATATTGCAATATTTCACTATTTTAACTATTTAATTTTTACAAATAAAATTTTTATATAAATATCTAACAATTTTAAGTTTATAAGTTGGCAACTTTTATTTATAAGAAATTAAAAGTATACATTTTTACAAACTTTAGAAAATTTTACTTATTAAACTAAGTACTTATAATAGTAAGATAAAAAGCATATATAATTTTTTATTAGCAATTAGGTTTAAAATATAGTTATATATCTTAACTTATATAATATACTTATATTAATACTATATATAATTAGCTATTTTTAAAAGCAGCTGATTTTAATTTTTAAAGTTAAATACTAATAAAAAAATACTTAAAAACTAAAAAAAAAAATATTTTATTTATAGTATATTTAGTTTTATATAATATATATATATTAATTTTTTAGCTAAAATAAAATATTTAACCTTTTAAAAACTTATTTAAATAACTTTATTATATTATATTTTACTTTTATATTATTTAGTAATATATTATTATAATTTATATAATATAATAATTTTAAAATTAGTTTAAGTAAATTATATAAAAATAGCATTATTTTAAATTTTAAAGCAGTTAAAATACTAGCTTAACTTTTTTTTTATTATAAAGTAAGTTTAGTATAAATACTTTTTTAAATATTTAAAGCTATTTTTTTTACTAAGTTATATTTACTAAAAATACAAATTTATATTTATAAATTTTTATAAATTTTAAATATAAATGGAGTTAAATACTTTTAAACTTTATAAAGTCTTTTTACTATAAATATACTACTTTATTATATTTTATTATATATATTTTTTAATTTAAATTTATATAACTATACTATATAAATTAATAAAAATATAGTAAATATTCTATTTTAAAATCAAAATACTGGTAAAGCTAATTTAAAAAATCTTATAACTTATATTTATAAATTTTAATTTATTAGCTAATAATTAAAATTAAAAATTAAAAATTAAAAAATTAAATTAAAAACTAAAATAATAATAAAAGATATAAAAAAGAATATAAAAATTAAAAATTAAAAAACTAGAAAAAAAATAAATATAGTAGTAAAAGTAAAAAAATTAAAAAAGTATTTAAAAATATAAATTAAAAAAATAAAATTAATAAACTTTTTTATTATATTTAATTAAAAAACTATCTAAAGCTTTTTATTAAATTAGCTTAAATATTAATAAATAAATGTTTTAATAAATATATTTGATAATTATTAGTATATTTATATTAATATTATAATTATAGTTAATTATAACTATTTAAATAAAAAATAAATATAGCTAAAATTTAATAAAATTATATTTAAAAATTAAATATAATTTAAATTAATAATTATTTAAATAAAATAAGATAATATAAATTTTAGTTTTATATAAAATTTTAATTTATTTCTAATAAATTTTTTGCATAAAACTAATTTTAAGTAATATTTAATTAATAATGCAGCCTTAATATAATTTTAAAATAAGTTAATCTTAATTTAATTAATTATTAAAATTATTAAAAATAAATAAAATAAAATATTTATATTTAAATTAAGTAAATTAATTATATAAGTACTATTAGAATAAGCTTATATATAAATTTTATTATATAAAATATATTTTATTTTAGCTTTTTAGTTAAGTATTTTTATTTAATATTTATTTTATATAACTTAAAAATTTAATTTTCTAAAAGTAGTTGGCTAAAAATTTTAACATAATTTAAAAAAATTAGAAGATTTAATAGCTAAATAGAATAAATGTTATAATTATAAAATAATTTATAAATATTATAGCTAATAAAAAATTAAAAATATAGCTTTATATTAGTTAATAAGTATGTTATTTTATGATAAAATTTATTATATATTATACTATAAATAATTTAAAAAATAGGTAAACAACTTATTAATGTAAAGAAATAATTACTAATAGTTTCTTTTTAAACTAATAAGAGAGGAAATCTAAAATTTATAGGCTCTTATTATAGGTATAAAAAAATTAAGATCTATAATTGTGACTTTTGTAGTAAAATGGTAATATACTAGTTAATTGGCATTATCAAAAAATAATTTTTAACTAATTATTATTAAATTTTATTACAACAAAGTTTAAAAAAAAGAAAATATGTATTCTAACTAATTAACTATTATTTATATATTAAATAAAACAACTATTTATTTCAAATACAACTATACCTTAAGTTATACGTGTTACAAATGTTACTTAGTTAATAAAATAAAATTTTTACTATTTGGTTTAACCAGCCCCAAACTAGCCAATTTAATTTTCTAGGTGCATAATATTCTTTTAGCTATAGCGTCATATGTATAGAAATCAACAATCCTATTAGATATTTTACATTTAATGCATAGCTCCTTTTCATTATATAAACGATTGAGGCGTCTTCATAATTTAAGTTGGAAATATGAAACCCATATTATTTTTAGATATTCAGGAGTATATTCCGATCTATAATATTAATTTAATTACAAGTTTTCTCGAAATTGTAACAGAAAGAGGTGTCTTATCATTCATATATTTGTACCTAATACAGTATGAGTATTGAGAAGGAAGGTATTCTAGGACCATATTATTATTGGATTTTTTTCTTTTATTTGATATATTGATGACTAATCCTGAGGTTGCTGAAATCAATTTGACGTCACTATATTCTAGCTCAGTAAAGCTAGTAGCTTTATACTGTATGTATTCTAGAAAAGTAGTGGATTTTCCACAGATATAACGCGAAACAGGTATATAACAATATAAACTAAAAATGTCTAGAAGGCAAAAAATAACATATTTTAAAGTTATTTTCAATTTCTTCTGCCCTCTGAAACTTTCGAATACTTGCTCTCTATTTGGCGGAAACATTTAAAAATTAACTGTTTCTAAACCAACTTTGTCAATTAAAGAAGTTCTATACAAACTCTAATATATAATTCTAAGTGAAAAGAGCAAAGGAAATATTATTGAAACGTGGCGCTATAACCTTGACAAACTTTATAATTTCAAGTGCTCAGTAAATTTGCAAATATTGCCATCAATCAGAACGATGAAGTTTATTAAAGTATTATTTAGTAGACTTTGTTATGAAATAGTTTTATTAGCTTAGAAGAAAGTAAAAAAAAGTTTAATAAATACACAATTAACTTGCTTATATTTTTTCCTAAAATTTATATATTGCATTTTAAAAAGATATAGTTATAAGTTAAAATATACGCGTGTGAAAAACATACAAAATAATTTAATTTGAATTGAAAATAAACTAATGCAGAGACATAACCCGATATGAATTGCTCTACTATTACAAAAACGCTAATGTTGATTAAAACCTTATTTAGATTTGAACAGCTTAACTTTGTTATCATATAAAATCGAATCGGAATTCAAAAGCTTGATGTCAGTTGAAAATGCAGTACCGTTGACAGTACTTTGAATTTGAACGCTTTGTTGTTCATACTTGATAAATTTAAAAAATCCTCTTGTATACCAATCATCATACTTATCCTTACAGAACGTTCGTTTAATCTGACCGCTGTTGAGTATTTGCAAAGTTTTGATTATATCACATTCTTCTCTAGGTTGAGGTAAGTTAGCTGAAAACGATGAAAACAGTATCAGAAGCTTTTCTAAGTTGTTGATGTTGAATCCAGGGTCAATGGCTTTTTGGAAAGTTTGATCGTTTATTATAAGGTTAGAGCTGTCGGTTTTAATGTCGAAAGTTCCACCGGTACTTGTGATTGCTTGGAGCTGTGATTTTTCAGTTTGATAACTATATAAAAAATTAATTAGTTGAATAAAACAACCCCTTAAACTTACAATATACCAAATAAAATTTGCTCGTTATTAGAGGCGTCACATTCCTTTTTTAACATGGTACCGTCCGAGCCTAAAACAAGCTCTTTAACTTTTGGACAAGGCTAATTTATTTAGTAAATAACAACTTGTTGTAAGTTACCTTATTTTGCACCGGATTATAGCTTCCTACTAGCTCCTGTGGGATGGTTTGACTCGTTACGATGCTTAAAAGTGCTAATAAGCTTAAAAATATATGTTTCATTGTGTAAGAATATGAAAGAAGATGTTGATTATTTACAATTTTTATTTTGCTATAAAGTTTATTTCCTTTCATGCCGTTATATACTAATTAACACACAGTTGGTTAAATTATGGAGAAAGTGAACTAATGTTTAGCTGGCTAGAATTTAACTAATTTTGACATCACAGCTATTCTCCTAAAATATCTTGTTCGAGTTTAATTTAAATTTTGAAGTGTAGACTTGTTTTCAAGCTAAAAATAATCAGGGTCGACGACATAGAATTCTTTTTCGAACTTTCGGTACTAAAATCAGCTGGCAACTTAAATAATGAAAACATAGCGGAGTTAACGTTTATAAATTTAGCGCTCAGTATAATAAAGAAATACGATAGTTGAGTTGTAATGAATTGCTACTGCCAAGATCATAGCTATAAGCCTCACATACAAATATAATTTTGACAAGAAAACAGGGAGTTAGTTTATAAATAAGGCAACACGGATAATGGTTACTTGTATGAAACTATATTTAGTATATTTAAATATAGCCCTCAACAAAAATAATACTTAAAGGCTAAAAGTAGTATGAAAACAATAAATATATAGTTATTGTTTGAGTACTTTCTATTTTGAAATATTCCACCACAGCCTGATACAAACTAAAGAATAAGTCTTCTAGCTACGTATATTTTAACTCATCTTTGATTTACAAACCAGCATACGCCACTTTTAAGGATGTATATGATCTATGTGAAAATTTATGTTTTTGTTTCGGGTTTTGATTTACACTTTAAAATAATAGAACTTATTTTGTAAATCTTTTTAATCATTAAAATAGTTTATTATTTATTAGATTCTTGAAAGCCGATGCCTGAGAGATTAATTTACTAGTATTGATATATTAAATTTATAAAGGTTTAGGACCTATTCTAAAAGTCTGAACAACAGAGAATTCGAAGGGTATAAATCACAATTAAGAATAAATGCAATTGAGGAGAGGAATATAAACTGTTGAGTACCTTTCCCTTCATGGAGTGGGAGAGTTTGGAGAAAAAGTTTGAGTCCTAATCTCTATGGAAGAAAGAGGCAACAGGTTTGAAGGGAGTAGGGAGAACCATATACTAGAATAGATCTGTGATATAATTGTTATGACTGATCCAACAATTAGATAGGTAATAATTAAAAGGGCTATAAACTAAGTGAGTCTAGTTACAGAGCTTCATTAGAATGATGTGAAAGGGAAAAAGCGGTATATGAGATTGTATATAATATTAACCTACGTATTTTTGATAAGTATGGATATTCAAAAAAACAATGAATGATAATATTCTAAGGAAGATTGTAGAAAAGATAGGTGGAGAATGAAACAATATTTATACAATTTAACTTTCCCATATTAAGGTATAGTATTTTTTTTAGTATTTAAGCTTAAATTTTAGCACAGTTAAATTAATTGAGTCTAAATATTTTAGTGAAAATTAAGAGTTCTGACTTAGAAAAGATGTGTGTTATTTTAAATATTGATGAGAAGTATTAGCTATTTAAGATAAATACAGTGGGTATGCAAATAAGATTTGAATCGTTATATTAGTCAATATCAACTACAGTAGTATGACACTACAATTAGCCCACATTTTGGATACATCCAAAAACGACGCAACATATCCAGTATGTTTCCAAACCATTAAAGATAAAACTATGAAAAACTCACAATTCAAGGTAATTAGTATAAATTATTTTTGTCAGACAGAGTACAATCCTGTAGATCAAGAACAACTATATAAAATACCTAAGAAATGACTCCCATACACCTTATCTCAGAATCTTTCACAATAAAAGACTATTTTATTTATAAAAACGTTATTAACTTACTTTATTTTTACCTTGTTAAATTGCTTCATATTATACGATTCCTTGGAGTCCAAGGAGGAAAACAAAAGATGTTGACTTACTTTGCTAAATTTATCAGTACCGGAGCGCCAGTACCTCCTATCGTTGCGACCTCTTCTTTTACTGAGGTCGTACCAGTATTGATCTTTGTCCTGTCAACCATGCTATGAGCAGGACCAGTTTTATTAGGGATACAGTCTCTCTTGTATTATCGTATCTTCTTTGGGTTAGGAAGTGCACTTACTTTCTTACCCTTTGTTACATATCTAGGCGACCTCCTAGCCCAAATACCTGTACCAGATGATCATCACTGGTTAGGGGTAGTCGACAGAAAACTAAATAAAAAACCGTTTGAATATGAGTAATTTTTAAAAATATAATTGAAGTAAAAACTATAAATTCAGTATAGTTTAAAACAGTAAAAATATGTAAAAATACTATGTAAAAATACTATATAAAAAAACAAAGTAATTAATTATAAATGTATTAATATATTTATTGCTAACTAGAATAATGTAAGCCTCTTTAGCTCAGGGGCAGAGCGTTCCCCTAGTAAGGGAAAGGCCATTGGTTCAATTCCGATAAGAGGCATGCTTACATTTTTACTTTATATTTTTAATAGCATTAAAAAATATATTGTACTTTTTTAGATTTTAAGCATTTTATTAATTTGTAGAGGTAAATATTACTTCAACTCACTATTATTCTATTATTTCTTTTAAAATTTAAGTGTAATTTTTTGCCTTATTTTAGAATTCATTCAATCTTCACTTTTCTAAAAATATTTATAATATTTATTTTTATAATTGTAACTACTTAAATAAAATATTCTAATATTTTTTCAACTTAAATTTATTAATATTTTTAGATAAAGTACAATTTTCATAGATTTTATTTTAAATAAAATTTTATAATATATATAAAACTAGATATTTTTGATAAAGTTAAAATTTAAGCTATATAAAATATATAAATTTAGCTTTTGTACTAATTTAGAATTTTGATATTGTTAGCTTTAATATAGTTTTTAGTAATTTAAATAGTATATAAAAATTAGTTATATATTAAAGCAAAATAATAAATTTTATAAATATTATTATATATTTTTAGGTTAAAAATTTAACTTATAAGCTATATTATTTATTTTTATTATATATTCTTTATTTATAATATTAAAGTTTTTTTTTTAAACTTTAAGCTAATACTTAAACTTATTATTTATTATATAAAGTAAAAAAATCTATATTGAAGCATTTTGATTAATTTACTTAACTATATAAAATAAATTAAGTTAAAATTTTAAAAACTAAAATAATATATTAAAATTTTACTATATATTTAATTTTTTTATTCATTAATATATTATATATATAGCTTAAAATTTTAATAGTTAATATTATTAATAATTATATTTATTTAAAATTAAGCCAATACTAATTTTTTTTAAATGAGTAAGCTATATAATAATTTAATTACTTTTTTTAGTAAAATTTTTCTTTTTTTATAAGTATAAATAACTTTTAATAAAAATTACTAATAAAATTATTATTTTAAGTTTATTTATAATTTTAGTATATTTTTATACTATTTAAATAATTAAAGCTATATTTTTAATATAAAAATAAATATTATAATATTCTATTACTTAATAAAATAATATTTACTATCTTTTAAATTTTTACTACTAATATTATAATTAATTAAATATTAAATAGTAAGTTTTTTTAATCCTTTTATATAATATTTTTATATATTATAATTTACTTTTTTAAATATATTAAGATAATAATTTGTAAAAAAAGCTATTATAATATTTTTATTTATTTATTTTACCTATGCTTTTTATATACATTTGCTAATAAAAAACTTATTTTTTTAGCTAAATATATAATAAATCAATTATTAAAAATATATATACTAGACAACTTTATTAAAGAAAAAACTAATATTAATATTGGAATAATTGCCTACTAAATTATAATTGCTATTATATTCTTTATTATTAATAATACTAATATTATAGCAATACTTTTATATATATTTTTAAGCAAAATTATATTATTTATAATTACTATATTATTATATTACTTTATATTATGTAATTTAAATATTAGTCTTAATATAATATTTTAAATAAGATATTATATATATTATAAATAAATAAATAAAATAAAACTAAATTTAAAATATTTATAATTAATTATTATTATACTTTTTTAAGTAATTAAGTTAAAACTAAGTATTTTAAAGTAATAATATAGTATAATTAAGAATAAATATTTTTATTATTAATATTTTAGTTAAATTTAAGTATTATAGCTTAATAATACTTTAATATTTAAATAATTATAAGCTTAAGTAAAAAATAAATATTTAAATTAAAAGCTTAAATAAAAGAGATATATATATATTAATATATAGTTAAGATATAATTAAGTGCTTTAGTATAATTTTACTTTATTATTTTAAAAATATACTTTAAAAATAATAAAATTAAGATATAAAAAAGTTTATTTAAATAAAATAAGTATTTAGATAGTATATTAGCAGTTTATTTATAAAAGTACTAAGTAAGCTTTAAAAAATAAGGTATATAATTTTAAAAGTAAGTCAAATTATTATTAAATTATTTAATAAAGTAATATTTATTATTTTAATAATAAAATAAGCTATACTATTAAAAAGTTTTAAATTGGAATTTACTTTAATAATAAGTTTATTTTAACAATTTTTTAACTAAATAAATTTAAATAAAAACATATTATTTTAGATTAGTTTTATAGCAGTTTTTAAAAAATAATATTAATATAAAATTAAAGTAAAAATAAAAAGTTTAATATACTAGTTAAAATATTAAAAATTTATTTAAAGTTAAAAAAAATTAAAATAATATAATAATAATTTACTTATAAAGTAATAAATAAATATTTAATAAAGAATAAAGTAGCATGTATTTATTAATAACTAAAAGATATATTTTTAATATTATTTTATTTATAATAAAATAATTATATTATAAACTTATTTTAAATAAAAGCTTATTTAAATAATAAAATTTCAAAAATTTATTAAAATTAAACTTTATTTATTTAACTTAAAAAAATAGATAGTAATTATAGTATTTATATATATATATATATTATACTCTTTAAAAATTATTATTAAAATTTTCTTTTTAGCTATTAAAATTAAAATATTTTTATAAATAAAAGATAATTATAATAACTAGTTATTTAAAAAACTAAATAATTAAATTTAAAATTTAAATAAAATATTGTATATATGTATATTTTATAAAGAAAAGAAAGTAAATAGTTGTTAAAATATTAATTAAAATAAATTATTTTAGTAAATAAAGTAGCTACAATTATCATTTAAGTTTTTTACTAAAGTTTTTAAAAAATCTTAATAAATAATGATTTAAAAGGTATAAAAAATATAAAGTAGGTTTTTTTTTAATATTTTAAGCAGTTATTTTTAATAATTTATTTAAAGTTAATATTTAATTAAAAAAAGAGGTAAAATAAGAGAAAATAAAAGAAGTAATTAGCAAAATAAATATAAGATATTATTATTATTATTATTACTAAAGCTAGCTTAATACTTTATTAAATTTTTGATAGATTTTATTTTTATAATAACTAATTAGTTCTTTTAAACTATACGGAATTATTTAAAATTTTAAATCAGTTGGTACCAAATTTAATCCACTCGATTTAAATAGAATTTTATTACTTTTACTTCGTTTAACTACATCGTAACTCAGCTGTTCCAACTAATTTTTAAATTACTAAATTGATAAATTTATATACAACTTTTTTTTATAATTACAATCAATAGACGCGATAACGTACTCTTTTTGTTGCATAAAATTTTGCTATTTCTATTTTTTTTTTAAAGTACGACGTACAACGTACAACGTACCTTACTCAACTTATTGTTCCGACAATTTCTTAATTTAGTAATTGGTTCCGATTTATTTAACTATTTAAAAAAACTAGAATTTGAATTTCTAATTGTAGTAGAAACAATCGGATATATAATTTAAGTTGTTAAAAATTTCGGTACTCTACCGTACTTGGTATAGAATTAATCATTTATAATAACTTAAAATTTATTATTGGAACTAGATTTATTATAGTTATTTAAATTAGTTTATTTTATTTTATTTTTAAAAAAAAAAAATTTAATAGGAAATTTATATATATATCTAATTGATATATTTAATTTTTATACCCTTTATAAATTTTATTTTGC
Organism: Capillidium rhysosporum; assembly: GCA_037055185.1. Lineage (NCBI taxonomy): Eukaryota > Fungi > Entomophthoromycota > Entomophthoromycetes > Entomophthorales > Capillidiaceae > Capillidium > Capillidium rhysosporum. Next base: position 6,056 of record JAWQFY010000324.1, on the reverse strand, counting down.
ATAATAGATATATTTAATTTTGCATTAATAGTAGTTACATTTTATAAAATTTTAAAAATTTAAATCAATTTTACGTTTAAAGTATAACTTTTATACTTTAAAATAGTGGTTTAACGATTAATATATAAATTATAAATTAATTTTAACGAACTATACTATACTATATTAAAAAATAATTAAATAAATATATTTTTTTTAAAAAAAAGTGGGTTTTAATACAAGTGTAGGTGTGTAGTACTACAGTAAACTAAAATTATTAATATTTTAAATAAAAAAAAATAATTGTTAATTTTTTTTTTTAGAATAGTATATCAGTTGAAACTAATTAATTTTTTATTTATTTAGATAAAAATCTAGTACTTTAAATAAGTTCCAAAAGGTATCACTAACTAACTATAAACTCTGGATTTTATTTTATTTTTAAAATAGTTATTTTACTTCCTTAAACTTTATATTTATATAAATATATAAATCTCGATGAATAAAAAAAAATAATTTTAAAATTTTAATTTTTATATATTATTTTTCTTTATTTAAAGTGGTTTAATTATATTATAATAATAATAAGAATAAGAATAAATTTAACGTTAAATTTATTATTCTTATTTTATACATTTATTTATATAAACATAGTTAAAATTTTATTAATTTACTAACTTTAAATATAAAATAATTTTATTTTTACCGGTTTTTTTTTTCTTTTTTATTAATAAAAGTATATATATTTTTATTATATTTTATTTTAGCTAATTAAATTAGTAAACTAGAATCCACTATTTATAAAAAAAAAATAGTGATAATTTTTTATTTCTTGATATAAAAAGTTTAATTTATAACTGTACTTTTAACTGAATAGAACCGATAATTAACTTATAATTTTAAGCTAAATGGTGTTTTATAATTTTGGAATGAAAATGATATCATTTTAACTACTTTAAGTTCGAATTAAGTGTCAGGGTTTTATTTTTTAGCCAAATTATAATTTAACCTAATTCACTCCTTTTTATTTTATAAAGTTTTGATTTATATCGATATTATTCAATTATATAAATAAAATAAAATTGATCTATTTAAAATTTTTAAATATATAATTAATTATAATATTTAAAATTTTAAAATTTAAATCTAAATAAATAAATATTTATACATATTTATAAAATTTTATTTAAAACCACATAATTATAAATTATTATTATTTTATTGTTGTTGCATATTTTTAATGAAGTGGATTTAGTTTAATAAGTACCTTTACCTTCTTTTTTTTAATACTTTTTTTATAAAAAAAAAAATTTAAAAATAAAAATCTGGAAATTTACGATTAAATCCATCGTTCTTTTTAATGAGAATTTAAGTCATTTTACTATTTATTTTAGGTAAGGAACGGGTATAGGTTTCTAGTTAACTATTTAATTAGATAACTTAGCTTAGTTAAATAATTGGTATAAAAAGGAAGATTTTTACTAAAATTTTATAAAAGATAAATTTCAAATTTTTATTTTTATTTCAACTTTTATTTTATTTTTAAGCGTTATAAACGATATATAAAAAAAATGTACCGACGTAGTAGTTGTTATAACCATCATCAATCCTATTATATCGAATCGATAGATAATATTATTATTAATAATAATAATAACAATACCAACAGTAGAAGACAATCGTATCCAGTTACTACAAAATTACCTTCGTTAAACGTTATGTTAAATAAATTAGAAGTGGAAGAAGAAGAAGAAGAAGAAGAAGATCGGTTACATTTACCTCCGTTATCGGAATTAAAAGTAAATCCGATGACTTTAACTAATTTATTAATTAGTAATAATAATAATATTCATAAGAACAATAATAATAACAATATCAATAACAATAACAACATCAATATCAATAACAATAGTAGTAGTAGTAATAATAGTAATATATCTTTACCACCTTTAGTTAATTTAGAACCGATACAACCATATAAATCAAATTATTATCATAAATTACCAATTAACTATAGTCCTTATTCAACTGATAATAGTATCTCTTTACTACCACCTTTAACTGATTTAGAACCGAATTATTATCGTAAATTACCGATTAATTACAGTCCAACTTCAACTGAATTATTACTTTCTCCTTATTACCGAACCAATACAACGTACCCTTCTCAATTTAATTCCGAATATATTACGTTTAATCGTAACTATAACCGTATACCACAAACCAATTATAATCCTAACTGTTCAAGTCCTAATTTTCATCGTACTAATAATAATAATAATAATAACAATAATCATATAAATCAAATTATGAAAAGACCTAGAAGAAAACATCATGAAGTACGTCGTATTTATAGTTGTTCCCATCCTTTTTGTGAAAAATCGTACGGTGCTTTAAATCATTTAAATTCACATATCGTTTCTCAAAATCATGGTCCTCGTCGTAAAGCTCATGAATTTCATCATATAACTAGATACCTTTATTAATATAATCTTTTATATTAATTATTTCATTATTTAGTTTATTATAGTACTCTACTTTACTTTACCTTACCTTACCTTACCCTACCTTCTGTATATAATGAAACTTGGTTTATAGTTAGTTTCCCTTCCACCCCTTTTAGCATTACTTTTACTTTACTTTATAATTAATCGAGATTTCGGTTAAGTTTACTACAACTACAACTACTATTATTAACCACCCCCCCTACTTTTACCCACTTTAATTTTTAAATAAACCATGAATAAGTTACTGCTTTTTTATTTATAATAATAATAATAATAATAATTTTTATCTATCCAATAAATTTTAAAATTTAAAATAATTTATTGGTTACTTTATTTTTAAAATTCGTTTAAATAGGAGTAGATAAAGGAAAAAGTGGATTTTTATTTTCATATAAAAAATTGAAATTTAAAAATTATATATTTAATAGCGTTCTATTTTATTTCCTTTTAATATAACTATTATTTTAAATTGTAAATAAAAATATTAAAATAATTTTTACCTTATAATAGAATAATTACTATATAAAATTTATATAATTAATTAACTTTAACTACTTTTTTTTAATTAAATTAATATTTTACCTGTTAAATCCATTATTTATCCACTCTTTTTATTTATATAAATATATTTTTTATCACTAACTAAAAACTATAAGCTTTAATTAATTTTTTTTAAAATATATTAGCTACTATATAGCTAATATATATTTTAATTTTTTTAATATTAATATATATTTAAATAGAGATAAAAATTTTCAAAAGTTTAATATTTGTATAGATAAATATAATTAAAAGTTAATTACTTTTTAGTTATTATTTATAACTTTCTAAAGTAATTTATTATAATAATATACTAAAACTTTAATAGAATATTAATATACTTCTATACTAAAAAATACTAATATTTTTATTATATAATTATTAAAAAATTTTAAAAAATAGGTTATAATATATATACTAAATAAGTTTAGCAATAAAAAAGTAAACTAATAATTAAAAAAATTATATACTTATAATTATAAGCTATAAATAGCAAGTATATATTAAAGAATAATAGTACTATATAGCTAAAGTTAATTAAAGTTATATTTTAATTAAATATTTAATTTTTACTATTTAAATATAACTTAAATAAACTATAAAACTATAATACTTTAAAATGCTATTTTAAATATTAAAATAGCTAAAATAATAGCTTAACTTATCTAATTTTATTAGACAACTTTTATTTATTTACTTTTAAATATTTAAAGCTATTTTTTTATTATTATAAAATATATATATAACTTTATAATATTATATATTATAAAGTTTATAAAGTTTTCTATTTATTTTTTTGCTATTATATAGCTATATTATAAAATAAAAAAGTTTTTAAATATAAATAAAGTTAGAAAGTTTATAAGTTAAATAAAATATTAAGGTAATATTTTAATACTATAGTATAGTATTAGAATAAATTTGAAATAATAATTAATATAATATAAAAATAAATTTTTTAAAAAGTATTTTTTAAAATAATTATAAGAAGCATCTTAATAAAGTAGTTAAAGCTTAAAGTTTATAGTTTTTAGCTATAAAGTATAAAATTAAATATGATAAAAATATTAAAAAATATAAAAATAAAAGCTAACTATTTTTAAAAATAATTAATTTTTTTTTCAATATTTTAAAATTTTTTATTCTAGTATTTAAAATATAAGTTAGTAAAACTATTTAATTTTAAAAGTAATACATTTAGTTTTTTTAATACTTTTTGCTATTAAAAATAAATTTTAAACTTTAAAAATGATTTATAACTAAAAATCAAAAAAATCAAAAAATTATTATAATTACACTTCAAATATATTTTATAAGCTAAAGTAAAAGTATAGTAATTATTTATACTTAATTATATATAAGCTTATTACAAAAAAAATTAAATTTTTTATTAAAATAAAATTTTACATATAACTTAAAAATAAACTTATAATTAATATTATTAATTATTGCAATTATTTTTAATTAGTTTAATAAGTTTAATATATATTATACTTTAAAATAATAATAATAATTTTTATCACTTATATTATTTAAATTATAAATTTAAACTATAAGTAAAATTATAATAATGTTTTAATTTTATAGTTAGCTTTTAAACTTAATTATTACTATAATTAAAAAAATATGATTATAGTTATAAGATTATAACTTATTTATAAGTTTAAATATATAGTTATATTAAAATTTATAATAATAATAAAACTTATTTATAATTATAAATATTTTTAAGTATTTTATAAATTTTATATTTAATAAAAACTACTTTAATTTTTTAATTTTTAGATATATTTAAGTTTTAAATTACCTTTATTATATTAAATACTAATTTTTAACTTTTTAGTTTATTAAAAATATTGCTAATAATATATTAATTATAAAATAAAATTTATTATTAATAGTAACTTTTTTAATAATTTTAGTTTTAATACAAATTTAATAAAAAAAAATTATTTAAAATATTTTTACTAAATTACTTTAAAGAATATATTTTTAAAAAAATAGTAATTTTTATTTATTTTTTATAGTAAGTGTTTAAAATTTATTTTTATAATATTAAATTACTTAATCTATTTTTTTTAAAAGTTTAAATTATATTAAAAGTTTTTAAAATTTTTTAACACTTTATAAATAAAATAAATATTAATAAAATTAATAAAAGTAATTTAGTTAAAAAAACAAGTAATTATTTATATATTTATTAAAAAAAATACTAATAAAAAAATTAACTAATAACTTTTAATAAAAAAATAAAGATTAAATAATATTTTATTTAATACTACTTATAAATTTTTATACAAGTAAATAAAAAATATTTTTAGCTTATAATAATAGCTTTAATTAAAAAAAGAATAATAGTTAAAAAGTAAATAATTAATTTTAATAGTAAAATAAAAATATAAAGTATATAAAATTAATAACTTTAATTTAAAAATAATTAAAATAATTAATAATTAGCTAAAAAATAAAATTAATTATAGCTATTTTAAGTTTGTTTTTTTAGCTATTTTATAAATATAAATATAAAATTTTATAACAAAATAACTTAATATAATAAAATATAATATAATATATTAATTATATTTTTAATTTTATTGTAATATTTAGTCTTTGGTATAATACTAGTAGCAATTTTTATATTATATAGAATAAAATATTATAATGTAAAAGTGGTGGCAAATATAAGCATTTGTAAGAAAAAATTAGTTAATAGTAATAAAGTAAAATTAACTTTATTATTAATTATAGTAGTAATAAATGTGAATATCTAATAAGTAATATAAATAAGCAAAATTAGCAGCAAAATTAACAAGTATTTATAAGTAGTTTAGATTATAAATAGTAATGGCTGTGAGAACTACAAATTATCTAATAGCAAAAAGGCAACTAAATTCAATATATAGAATTTGTAAGAAAAAACAAAAGCATTTATAATTTTAGACAGCTTTTACATCTTCAATAAAATAGAAAAATAAAAATAAAATAAAAATAAAATAAAAATAAAATAAAAATAAAAAACAAATAAAAATA
>JAWQFY010000323.1:0-36691 GCA_037055185.1 Capillidium rhysosporum | reverse complement strand
TAAAATATTTAACTATATATAAAAATTAAAAAAATAGTAAACTAAAAAGCTAAAAAAACTAATAAGTAAGTTAGATAAAATTTTAAGTAAAATATAAATAATATTTATTTACTATAATTTAAAAAATAATATATTAAATTTTTTTAATATATATACTTATATATATTTAAGTTTTTTAGTATTTTTACTTAAATTAAAGTCTAAGCTATATTTTATATTATATAAAGCAATTTATAGTTTTTTACTATAAAAAATAAAAATAGCTTTAATATTAATTAAAAAGCTTAATACTAATACCTAATTTATATAGTATATAAAGTTTTAATATATTAAAATAGCTTAATAATTTTAAATATATTTTTTAGAAAATTTAAAATAAAAGTATATAAGCAAATATATATATATTTATAGCTATACTATAAAAATATTAATATTATAATTATTATATATATATATATTAAATATAAATTTATATATATTAAAACAAAGCTTTTAATATATTAAATATTTTTTATACTTTAAAAAAATATATTTTAAAATTAACTTTAAATTTAATAATTTAATATAAGTTATAATATATTATATAATTAATATTTATAGCTAAAAACCATAAATATTTATAATTTTAATTAAGCTAATTTATATTATTTTATATATATCATTTTATAAAACTATTATACTTATTAAATTTATATTTATCTTTATAATAAAGCTATTTAGATAATTAGTATACTTGTTTAGTTTAAAATAAAAGTTTAGGCTTATACTAATTATTTTTTTAAATATAATAAAAAAAAGTAGCTTTAAATATTTAAAAATATTAAAAAAAACATATTTAATAATATTAAATAAGTTAAACTAATACTTTAGCTATTTTAAATTTAGAAAAAAAGCTTTAAAATATAGCTTTAAAGTATTATAGCTTTAAAATATTATAATTTTATAATTTATATAAACTAATTGCAAATATATATATATAATAAATACTTTTATATTTGCTTACTATTTAAGCTATATTTATATAATAAAAGTTAAATATTTAAAAATTAAAGCTATATATTAAATAGCTTAGCTATTATTAGCTTTAACTATATAGCTATATTATATAATAATATAATTTTTTAATGTATATAATTTTTATAGCTATAATTTATAAATATATATATTATATAATTATTACCTTATTTTTATACTATTTTAACTACTTTATAAATAAAAAATTAACAGCTTTTTCTTATTTTTTTATAGTTATATAATTAAAGTATTAGTTTTTTTTTAGTATATAAGTATATTAATTTATAATAAAAATTTATTAAAATTTTAGTATTATTATAGTATAATATTTAATATTTAAAGCATAAAGCTATAAATATTAATAAAGTAATTTTTTTTAATAACTTTAGTAAAATATATTAAATATTATATACTTTTTAATATACAAAATCAAATAAATAAATTTATTTTTAAAATTAAAATTATTTACTTTAAAAGATTTTTACTTATTTATTTAAATAAATTTATAAAGCTTTTTTAAATTAAAAAATAAAGTAAGTTATATAAAAATATATAAAAATAAAATAAAGCTTATTAATTAATTTTAGCTAATTAATAAATATATAAAATATTTTTAATAAACTATTTTTGATTTTATAATTTTATAAACCTTTTTAGAATTTTATATTTAATAAAAGTTTTCTTGTTTAGCTTTATTACTTATTATAATTTTTTACTACTAATTTATTTAGATTAAAATAAATTAAAAAATATATAATTAAAATTTTATTAAATAATAAAAACTAAAAATATAAAACTAACTATTAGGTTTTATAAATAAATAAATAAAATATATTATTTTATATTTAATAAAAAAAGCTTTACTATTTATTTTAATTAAAATTTTAGTTTTTATACTATTTAAAATTATTAAAATTTAAAGATTTAATAAAAATTTAGTTATTAATATAAGTATTATATATATTTATATGTATAAATAAAAATTTTATTTTTTACTTTTTTATTATATTTAAAATATTTATAAAATTAAAATTTTAAATATATTTACTTCTTAGTATATTAAATTGTAAAGTATATTTTATTACTAATATAAAAAATATAAAAAATATAAAAAATATAAAAATATAATTTAAAATTAATATAAAAGTATTATTTACTTTTTAAAAAAATTAATACTTTATATATATTTAAAATTTTAAATACTAAAGATTTAGAATATATAATTAGCTTTTATATTAATTGTTAAATACTAAAATTATTAAAATAAATAAAACTATTATATTTAAAAATATAAATTAATTTATTTTATAATTCTTTTACAATTTTTTGATATCTTAGTAACTTTTTAATTATTTTTAAAAGGCTATTTAAATTAGCTATAGACTAATATAAATATTACTATTTCTAAATTTTTATTTTTAATATTAATATTTAATACTAGTAAACTAAATTCTATTATATAAATATAAATATTTTTAAAATATACATTTTGTAATTGTATTTAGCTTTTTTATTTTCAGTCAATTTTTAGTTATTTTTTTAATAATTATTATAAAAATTTATTTATAATAAGCTATCAAATCAAAAGTATATATTTAATTGTAATCTTAGTCAAATAAAATTCTAATTTTATAATTGAAAACATATTAACTTTAATAATTTTAGGATCTATATAATATCTTGTTTCTTTTTTAATTCTTACATATATACAGAATTACTACTATTTAAAATCAATACTAACCTATTTTGGTACATTAAAAGAAAATAATTAAATAGCAAAACGATGTTATAATGAATCAAGATTATAATAAATAATTGTAGAGATTAAGCTATTTAGTAGTTTTAAATTAGTACAGTGGTATAATTTATTACGTATTAAAGCGACTCTAGTATTTCTATTATTAAAATTATATATATATAAGCTCTATAATTTGAAAGTTTCTATTTAGTTATTTCAGCGTTTCCAATAAAAATTAATTTAAAGTGTCAAAAAAACCTAATATTTCCTTTTTTAGAAATGGTAAAATTGACTAATTGTAACGCTTTTATTGGATAGGAACAATTATATTAAGTATAAAAAGGTAAAAATTGAATCAAAATTTTAATTCGATTGCTTAATTATTATTTTCGATGTTAGTACAAAGTAGTCATTTCGTAAATTTATAATGCAGAGCTTAATTATACTATACAGTGTATTTGATTATTTTGAGTAGTTTTGTTTAAAAATAAATTTCAAATTTTAATTATATAATAGCGTATCCTTCCAAAATTTTATTAGTTTATTAAAAATTGAGTTAAATTTTAAAAAGGAGAGATAAAGCAAATTATTTAACTATATCGTAAAACAAATCTAACTTATAATTTAAAAAAAATTGTATAAAAATAATATAAATTTACAAATTATCTATACTGTACCATCTATAAATATCTAATGGAACACAAGACGAAAGTAGTATACAAATATCTAAATTAATAATTAAATTACTGTATAATTAAACAATTTATTCAAATTGTTAAAAATAGTACAGCTTAATAAAATTACTCTAAATTATAAATTAAAACAAGCACTTTATATTTAAAAGATCAATTAATATAAAATCAATATGGTTTTAAATTGGTTTGTATATTTCACATACTTTTATATGAAAACTGACTTTATTAAATTTAAGCTCGTAAGGATACAACTTAACGATTCCTATTATATAAAGATAGATATCGGATAGTACAGTATACTGTTGAAAAGGGCACTATAACAAAAATAAAAAATTGGTAGTTAATAACATAGTTTAAATTAACTATATGACAGAGTAACTTAACTATTCTATTTAAATACCACGCATCGTTACGGTATAAAATACACTTACTTTTCTATATCAAAAAATAGTACAATTTTTTAAAAACATTAAAATATTTAGTACAATATTGAATATTCAATTAAACTAACGTTTAAATTTATAAATTAGAAGGAGCTACGCTATTTACCGATTATATATTTATTTAAAATGAATACAACGCTTTAATAGATGTATTAAAAAACATATTTAAAATTAAAGTTTAAACTGCATAAAATGGATAATAGTTTCCTAGTACCTAGAACCAATTAAATTTTATCTGGTACCATTTAAAGATTTACCAATAATGAAAAAGTTTAAAAATTAAGGGTTAACGTTTAACTCGAATAGTAGTTCGAAATAAACAAAAGAAGCGTAAAAAAGGATAATAACAGTAAAATATAAACGTGAAGTTTTAATCCAATTTTAGAACAAACTAGGGTCCAGTTGGAACCCCAGTAAGAAGTTAGCGCAGTGATTGTTAAGGAAAGGTTGACTAGGTTTAACTACTATGGTGTCTATTGGGTGCATAACTAAGATACCGTAGCCTACCTTTTTAGTTTTACCGTGGTACCTTCTAATAGTCTGGGAGTGTAGTAAGTTACCAGCGGTGAGCAACTCTAAAGCTTTGAAGTATTTATAAAGTTTAGGGTAGAAGGGATCGTTACGATGTACCTTCAACACTTTAGAGATATGAGTTTTAATCCGAAACTCCAAATTGTGTACCAGCTCTATAACGTTGTTAATAGCTTGGTCGATTTGTAGGTTGTAGTTCAAAATTAGAAACGATAGGATGTTGGTAGTGTCGTTTTGGTAATACTCCTTACGGAACGAGTATATGTCGTTGATTAACATGAGATGAGTATACACGTCCTGGTAGATAGGTAGACATATCTGCCAGATATCGTTGATATCGAAATCCATCAAACATTCTAGAATAGCTGTCATACCGTAGAACCCGCCGTTATCTTTACGAAATTCTAAAAACTGGTCCAAGTTCATCGTATTTTCACGTTGTAAAGAGTGTTCTAGTTTCATGGTGTGTGCCCAGCTAGTGAATCCGAACACGTGACGCATGTAAGGACCCGGTAGACAAGTTTTCTTAAGTTCCGAATATATGTAGTCCACCACTCGCTCCAGTTTAGTCTCTGGTTTACGTTTACCAGCTACTACATCAGCTACTTGAGAAAATACTTCGATTTTACTGCTAGTTTCAGTACTTTGAACTTCCTGATCCGCTTCTCGGTCCGGTTCGATATCGTCGAATATGTACCCAAATATTACAAATTTAGACATAGCTAAAAACTTAGCTCGATCCTTACAATCGGGTGCAAATTTACTAGTTATTGACATACCAGCTTCAACTACCATAGCCAACTTACTAGGTTCCACTTTATCTTGGAACCAAGTTCTCAGTTCGGCTACTACTTCACTATCTTTAAAGTAAGGGTTATCCCTACCCTGTACGTAGAAACTGATGTTAGGTAAATAGAATCGGTCGATATAAGGTAACATTATAATTGAATTTAATAAAAATGATTCTTTCGTTTCGTTTCGTTTCGTTTTGATATATTAATTAAAAGTTGTTAGGTTGACGTGTTGTACTATATTATTACTAGAACTAATTTAACAGGTGGTATTACAAGATTAAAGGTAGGGTTCAATATTTATACTAGTTTAAAAGGTAGTAAGTTATGTACAAGGATGATATGATGTAACAGCAACGGTATTTACAAGACAAGAATAAAGCCAACGTAGGTTATATGTACAAAATTGGTTGGAATACTCAATTACTTAGAAATGAGTTTTATACAATTGAAGATCAGCAACCGTATATATACTTTATTTAATCTAAGGGTAGTTTAAAGGGGGAACTGATTTCAGTTAAAGTACTTTTTGTAAGGTACCTATCCCTTTTCCTTACAATATTCTACCATTTCGGTTTGAACCGAGCCCGCTCTTACTACTTTTAGATATACATTTAGTTAAGTTTAAATTTAAAGTTTCGATTAAACCTATAACAAATATAGATTTTGTTGCAACCGATTATTAAGACCAGCTAATTATAAAACGTGATCTTTTCGGAAGCTCTATTTAATAATTAAACTTAATAAATTTAACTAATTCGTAGTAGAATAGTTTAATAGTTTTCCTTTCGTTACCAGCAGTTTTCGGTTTATACAAAACTATCGATTTATTAATTTAATGATAATTTTAAGTCGCTATTAAATTAATTTAACAAATGGACCTACATCTAGGCCGATCTACCTACCCTCCTTTAAACTTGTAATTATACCACTTCGATCCAACCGAACTTTATTAAACGATCGAACCTATCGGTAAGCTGGTCTACTACACTTCTTCGTACATCTTTTTTAAACTTCCAACTTTTGTATATTATTAATAATTTTAATAGGTTTCAAAAGTTGGAGTTTTATTTTGTATTGTTTAACTATTACTGCTAATTTTTAATTTGGTTGGGTATTGAACTAAAACTTATTTAAACCAAATAGTTGTATTGTACCCCTTAAATTGAAAAGTACTTTATTTAAATAGCTTGTTCCCGACACTTTCTTTATTAATCTATTTAGATGCTTTCAATTTATAGACAAACTGGTTTGTTCAGTTCGGTACTACCTTTAAGCGTACGTAATTTATTTAGAAAACATCCAATAAATTTTATTCCCTTTCAGTACCTACTCAGTTTATCGGTAATCGGTTTCTATTTTAGTTAAATAGCTATAATCCTTTAAAATTGTACCGATTCGCAATTATAAATTAAAAATTAGAATCCAAGTTGTACTTAGAAACTTGATCTTTGAACCAAATCCGATATAAATAGTTATATTTATTTTAATAAACATTCGCTTATAAGCAAGGTTTTTAGTTAAAAAACGTGGATAAAATTTGTAGAAGCCGACAGCTGTACGTTTAGAACATTTTCATTTCCCTTGTCCACTTTTTCTACCTAACTTTAGCTCCTGAAAAGTCACATTTATCAACGTTTAAAAACTTAGTTTATATACCAACTTTATATTAATTAAATAAGTAGTGAGATGAAGTTGTTGTACCGTTTAAACGAAGGTATATAGCTACAACATACAACAAAAATAGTATTTAATTTAATTGTTTAACAGATTTAAAGTATAGCTATATTAAATAAGATATAGTTTATACTAATATAATTACAGTACAATTTATAACTTTTAATTTCAATAAATTTTTACACCATTAAAATTAAGTTCAACTATTTAACAGTAATTTTAGTGGGGATAACTTGAAAATGTACCATTTTAAGCTAGTTTTATAACAAAAGGTTTCCACCATCTTTATAAATAGAAATTAAAGGGTACAACTTCAGCTTGAATTTGAACCTCATCAACTCGAATTTATTTTTAAATGAACATTACTTTTTTTATCGATAAAATTTTGTATCAACAATTTGATTAAACTATTAACAAATTAAAATTTTTAAACAACTATAATTTTTAAAAAAATTCTAGAACATAAAAACAATATATTGTTCAAAGTTGGTAGACGCGTTTATAGTAAAGAATTAATAAGTTAAATAATCTAAATTAATAGATTTTAATAGTATTTATTAAAGCTTAGAATTTAAAATTTAAAATTTACTTTTCTATTTTATAAATTTTAGCTCATATATTAAGATTTTACTTTAAATTATATACTACCTTATTTAGCTTTAAAGTAAATTTAGATTTACTTTTACTCTCTTTTTAAAGTAGAAATAAATTATAAATTATAAAATTATAAAATTAATACTTTGTTTTAAAGTTTAATTTCTAATTTTAAAAATATAACAGTACTTAACTAATCAATTACTTTTAATTTTTATTAATCAAATACTTAAATATTTTATAAAAATTTAAATTTAAAGTATTTACTTAGTTTTAATATATAAATATATCTATTTTAAATAAAGTTTAGCTACTTATACTTAAATTAAATAAATTTAATAATTTATTAAATATTAAATTTTATTAGTTTAAAATAGATTCTATAAAAAGTTTTAAAAAATTAAGCTATATATAGTTATAAAGCTATAAAATATATATACTTTTAACTAAATTCAAATAAAAATAGCTTTTTAATATAAAAATAATAATATTATTATAAAGTTAAGTAGTAAGTATACTAGCTAGTATACTTTAAAAATTATATTAAAAATAACTATTTATACTTTTTTTAATTTTATAAAATATTAAATTTTAGTTAAAATAATTTTTAAAAAGGTTATTAATTATTGTTAAGTTTTAATATAAAAAATAAAGCAAAACTTTAGCTATAATAAAACTTTAATATTAAAATAAAATAAATAATTTAAGATTTTAATTATAAAGATTTATTAAAATATATAAAATATATTAGTTATTTTTTTAACAATTAAGTATTTATAATATAAATTTAAATATAATATAATTTAAGCTAAAACTATATTATTTTAGTTAGTACACTAAGTTTAAATACCTATTATTCTAATTTTAAATTAATATTAATTTATTATTATAAGTTTGAACTAAAATAATAACTTTTATATTAAAAGTCATTTTGCTAAAAAATTTATACTATAACCTTACTATTAAAGTAAGCTTTTATTTAAAAAATTTTAATAATACATTTATTTTATTATTTATAAAATTATATATATATATTTTAAATAATTAATTAAAATTCTTACTTTTAAATTAAGCTTATAAATAACTAAGATATTTATTTTTAAATTTAAAAAATTATAAAGCTAAAAGACTTTTAAATTAGTATTTAATAAAACTTAAGTATTATTATAATTATATAAATTTATTAAAATATTATAACTAAAATAAACTTATATATATTATAATAGCAGTTTTATATTTAAGTAAATAAAAATAAAAATAAAATTTTAGTATAATAATTTAAATATTATATTAAAATTTAGTATTAATTAAATTTAAATATATATAAATTTTTAAAATAGCTTAAACATTTTATATAAGCTTAAGCTTTAAAAATTAAGCTAGCTTTTATTATAAAAACTAATTTAAAGCTATAATATTATTAATTAAAATATAATTAGCTACTTTATTATAAATATAAATATAAATATTATTTTTATATACTAGATTTATAGTTATTTTTAACTTTTTTTATAATAATATTATTATAAGCTTTAAAGTTTTTATATAGTTTTTAGTATATATTATTTTTTTAATTATAACTAACTTTAAACTTTTAAAACTTTATTTTAAAAGCAATTTTAAATTTACCTAACTTATTAAAATTAATAATAATATAGTAATTATATTTTTAAACTTTTCAAACTTTTAAGTTTTACTTTTATTAATAGTATAATATTTATTAAATATATATTTATATATCTAAATAATTATTTTTAAATTATTATATATTTAACTAACTATATTATTAGTATATATTATAACATATTTTTTAATATTTTTATTTAATTTTTATTAATAGTTAATATAAAAATTAGTTTATATTTTTTTAAATAATTATTTTTAAAGATTAAGATTTTTATATATTAATAAAAATTTATATTATAATAAATATTAATAGTTTATACTTTTATAATAATAATAATATATTTTATAGCTTTTAATATCTTTATTATATAAATGCATTTTTTTAAATATAATATAATATAGCTAAATAGTAAAGTTTTTAATTTATTTTTAATTAATTTTTACTTAAAAATTTAGTAACTTTTTTATTATTTTGATTTTTAAAAACTTATAATTTAATTTAACAAAATTTTATTTTTAAGTAATTTATTTTTTAAATATTATTATCATTTAACTTTATAAATTTTATTTATAAATATATTAAATTATTAATATAAATAATAAAATTATAATATAGCTATATTATTTAACTTTTTAAAACTTTTTTTATAAAATTTTAAAAAATATTTTTTTATCATTTAAAAATATTAGTTTTATTTATTAAATTTAGTTTTTAGTATAATATTAATAGTAAGCTTTATAATATATTATTTTGTAATATAATATAGAAAAGCTATAAAAATAAGCATTTATATAAAAAAGTTAATATATAATAATTAACTAAATTTAATAATATTTTTAATTATTAAAGTAATAAATAAAAAATTTAATTAGAAATATAATTTAGCAAAAAAATTAATATAACTATATATATAATTAAAGTTATAAGTAAAAACAATTATAAAGATAATAAATTGTTTAAAAGTAGTAAAATAACTAAATATAATATATAAAATTTATAATAAAAAATATATAAATTTATAATTTTAAATAGTTTTAACATGTTTAATAAAATTAAAAATTAAAAATAATACTAAAATATATAAATTTTTATTATTATTTAAAATTAAAAAAAAAGAAATAATAAAATAAGTTTAAAAAAATAAAAAATAAAAGTTAGCAATTTATTAAGTTATTAAATAATAAAATATTATATAATTTATATTTAATAAAAAAATTTTTTTTATAATATATTAGTTATAGCTACTAGTTTAATTTTAAAATTAATTCTCTATAAAAAGTTGAATTTTTTTTAATTTTTAGCTTAAAAATTTAATTATAAGTATTTTTATACTTAAATTTAATAAATAAAAAACTTTAAACTATATAAAATTTTAATTAAATAAAAAATACTAATTATTTTTTACTTTTTCTATTTTAATAAAATTAGTTTTTTTACTTAAATTATATATTTTTGTTAGATTTAGTAGCTAATATATTAGCTACATTTAGAATTATTTATATATAATTTTAAATATTTAATTATTTATTTTTAATGTTATTTTTTCCTTATTTTTAAAATTTTCAAAAAATAAAAAATATAAAGTAAAACTTATATTTATAATTTGTTAGTATTTTTAAAAAAAATAGTTAAACTAAAATTATAAATATATATAAATAAGTATTTAAATAATATAATTTTATTAAAAAAATATTAAATAATGTTATAAAGTTTATAGTAAATAGAATTAAAAGCTAAAAAAAAAAGGGTATAATAATTTTTTATATTTGCTAAAAAAATATTTAAACTAATTTAGTTTTTAAAATTATATATTTTTTAAATTATTAATTAGTAAATTATTTTATTTTAGAAAATTTTTAAATTTTTAAAAATAAATTTTATTTAAAAAAAGTTTATTAAAATAAAAAGATAAAAGGTTAAAAATAGTAAAATAAAATAAAATTACTTTAAAAAGTTAAATTTTATAAAAATTAAAAACTATTATATATATATATATATATTATAGCTATTTTAGCTAATTAAAAGTTAGTTAACTTTAAAATAATTTTACTTTATTTAATTTTTAAAATTTGAAAAATAAAAACTAAAAGAATTAAAACTTAATTTATTTTTTTTAGCTTTATTAAAAAAAAACCTAAAAAAATATATACTTAAAATATTATATATTATAACATTTAGTCTTTAATTTAATACTAGTAGTAATTTTTATATTATAAAGTATAATATATTATAATATAAAAGTAGTAATAAATAAAAGTATTTATATATAAATATTAATAAATAGCAATAGTATAAAATTAGCCTTATTGTTAATTATAGTAGTAAAAAATATAAAAGTTTAATAAATAATATAAATAAATAACACTAGTAGTAACTTAATAGTAAAATCAATATATTTATAAAGATAGTTTAGCTTATAAGTAGTAATAGTATAAAAATTATAAACTAGCTAGTAGTAAAAAAATAACTAAATTTAATATATAAAATTTATAAAAAAAAATAAAGATATTTACAATTTTAAATATTTTTTATATTTTTAATAAAATAGAAAATAAAAATAAAACTAAAATAAAAAATAAAAATAAAAATCTTACTACTATATAACAGTAATAGTTTTATAAATAATTTTATATATTTTGAAATAATTTAATAAAAAGTTAAATTGTTAGTTATTATATTTATATATATATTGAATTATAAAGTTTTTTATTAATTAATGCTAATAGTTATACTAAATTTATTTTAAAAAATTAAACTTATAAAGTTTTTAAGTAAAAATATTAAAATAAAAGTTATATATTTATTTAAAATTTTAATCTATTTATTACTTATTATTATATACTTTTTAAAATTATTAAAAATTTATTAATAAAGTAAAAAAAATTATAAAAAAACTTTATAAATATTTAGCAAATTATTATATTAATTTTAAGATTAATTTTTTTATTTTATTTACTTATTTATTTCTATTTTATCATTTTTATTATTTTAATTAAAATTTTAATCTTTTATTTATAGATATAAATTAAAAAAATTTATTTAATTAAATATTAAAAACTAATTAATATAATAATAATAATTATTTAAATTTATAAAAAAAACTTATATATATATTTTTTAAAGTTATTTTTGTAAATTTTAATAATTTTACCTCTTTTTTTATATATTTATATTTTAGTTTATATAAAAAGTCTATATAAATATATTAGCTACTATAATACTAAAAGCTAAATTTTAGCTTTATTAAATATACTTATATTTTTATAATTTAATATATTATTTTTACTTTAAAATTTTATTCATTTATTTATTTTCTATTTATATTATATATATATATATATTATACTTTATTTAAATATTTAAAAATAAAATTAGCTATCCAAATATCTAGTTTTATAGCTATTTTATTTTTATACTTTTTTTAATACTATTACTATTTATATTTTAAAACTATATAACTACTAACTTTTAAAAAAATAGATAGTTTATACTAATATTAAATATAAAATTAATTAAATTTTTAAAACTTTTTATAGTTAAAAATTGCAAAAAATAATATTTATATAATAAAATATTTAAAAAAATTAGATAAATAATATTAAAATTGTAGTAAACTTTAAAAAAGTTTTTAAATTAGTATAATAGCTTAAATTTTTTTAAAAATTATAAAAAATAACTATTATAAAAGTAATATAAGCTTTACTAAAAATTAAAAATATTTTAATAGTTTTAATTTTTATAAATAAAGTTTAGATATAATAAATAAATAAATACTACTATTATTATTATACTTAATTTTATAAAATACTTTATTAATAAAAAGTAATAAAAAATAATTAAAGTAATTAAAAATAGCTAATTGAAAAATTATAATAATTATTATAAAATATATTATAAATTTAATTTTTATTTTTATATTAATAATTTAAAAAAATATTTATAATAAAATTTTTTACTTTAAAGTTATAGTATTTATATACTATTTAATATTTTCTTTTTTTATATAAATAGTTTTACTAACTAGCTTTTATATTAAATTTTTTATTTAAATATAGCTTTTTCTTACTTTTATATATATTATTATATTACTTTTAATTTTTAGCTTAACTTTTTTAAATTTATTTTTAATTAACTTTTACTTATATTTAATATAATTTTTAATTTATATAAAAATTAAAAAAACTTTTATTTTTATAATAACTATAATTTATATATAAAATAAATACTACTTTAAAATAAAAGAATAATATAGTTGATTAAAATAATTTTAAAAGTAAATTTATTAAATGATTAATTTTTACTTTAAATATTTATTTATAACTAATAATAATAATAATATATATATAAATAAAGCTAAGTTTAAACTAAAAAAACTAAATAAAAATATAAAGCTATAATAAAAAGTATTTTAAATTAATAAAAATTAAAAAATAGTATAATTAACTAATAATTTTTAATAAAATTATATAAAAGTAAAAAAATATATCAAATTATTATATAAGTTTTAAAAAAGTATATAATTAATTATTCTTAAAAAATATTTAAATATATAATTATAAAAATAAATTAAAAAAGAAAAAGTTAAATTAATAAAGTAAAATTTTTATATTTAGTTAGTTATAGCTAAAGCTAAAAAATTAATTATTAAACTTTTAATATAAATAAATAATAATTTTAAAATAGTAATTTAAAAAGTAATAATTTTAATAAATTTATATAAAAATAAATTTATAAAAATTATTTTAAATTTTAATTTAGAAAGCTAAGTTTAAATTTAATAAATTAAAACTTTAAAATTATATATAAACTTTAAATTTTTAATTTAAATTAATATTATTAAAAAAAAACACTTTTTTAAAACTTTTTTATCTCTTTTAAAATTAATATTAAATATACTAACTTAATTAAAGCTTTTTTTATTTAAAAAGGGTTTATTATAATTTAGAAATATTAAAAAAGCATTAGTAGTATACTATACTAATTTTAATTATAAATAATTTTAAAAACTTTATTTTATTTCTTTTTTATTAATTAATTTTTTTACTAGCCTAAATTAATTACTAAGTATTTTATTAAAATTTTTTTGTAAAGTTTTAAATTTTACTTAAAAGGTTAGTAGCTAATAATATTTTAGTTAAAAAATTTACTCTAACTTAATATTATAAAATTTTAGCTATTATAGCTTTAATTTATTAAATTTTTAAGTAAAATTTTTTTAGTGTACTTTTTGCTTTTTATTAGATTTTTTTCTTTTCTACTATTTTCTAAACTAGTTTAAAAGTAGTAACTTTTTACTTAGCCTCTATTTTTTTAATTTTAGTAAAAGGTAATAATAATTATACTAATTACTTTAATTACCTAAAAATAAATTTTTTTTTACTTAAAAATTCTAATTTTAATAATTAAATCTTTTAAAAATGCTTTAATAATCTAGTAAATTATATTAATTCTTATTAGTATTTTATTTATAACCTACTATTACTCTTTTTTGTTCATTTTTTTTCTTTTATAATATACTTTATTTAGATACTTTTTTTAGCTTACTAGCTTTTTAAATAGCTAAGCCTTATAACTATCTCCTTTTTAAAAAGATACAGATTTTTAGAAATTTAAGTAGGTAGCTATAGTATTACACTATACTATTAATATGCTAATTAAAAGAATGTAATTATATCTAAAGTTAAAAGTAAATTTTAAAAATAGAAATTAAAATGTATAAAAATTAATTTATTACCTTATTTTCAAAAAATAATATAAAATTACAAACTAAAGTAAAAAATACAAATATTTTAAATAAATATAAATAAACATACTTTTAAATTAAATATGTATTAAAAAAATATTAATAACAACTATACTTCTTTAATTAACATATACCTTTAATATTTTAAATCTACTTTATGTTTTTACAAACTGTAAGCAATTAATACTCTTATAAATATAAATAGCATATTAATTAAAATATAAAATTAAAAACGGTTAGAAACATAAGTTTAGTATTTTGATTTAAATACTATTCTACCAAAACATTTTATTCAGTTATAGTTCTTTATGAATATCAAAAGGATAAATCGAATTTTCCAGATTTGTGTTAACAAACCAAGCCCAACCTTTACCTTGACTTAATTTTTGTGAGCTTAAAGGATGTACATCAGAGTTGTTTAAGTCGGAAGTATCCTTCTTAGATGAGAGTGAATGGCAAGTTTTGATAAATTCTCCTGACAATTTGAGTGCTAGCCTTGGAGTCGGGTCAAAGGAAAACAGTTGAAAGACATGTGGCATCTCATCGAATGAGTATAATTGAACAGCTGGGATTGTGGTTTTAGTAGACTGGGCTTGATTAATTTTATGAGCCAGTACTACAGCTTCGTCTCTTAATCTTTCATCATGACCAACCGTCTAAATAGATAAAGTTAGTGCTAATTTTAAAAGTGAGATAATGATAAAAAACTTACAATAAAGATAGGTGGTAAATTCATAAAGTTATCAGCGAAAAGTGGTGACACTAGATAGTAGTTTAACCAAGATACTTCGGCGTAGAAGTGACCTCTAGCTTCAATAACTGATTTCAATTGAGGGGCACCAGTTATTACCATCTGGTTGATAAAATCGTAAGGTTTAGCTTTGGATACAGGTTTTTGAGTAGCGTGGTGGTCTAGAGAGGTGGTACGATGTAAATTATCCGGACCTGGGAGGTAATCGAAAACACTATTTTGAATGAAGGAGGGTTGGCTGGAAGTTAAATCGACCCATGGGGATATAAGCATGGTGCCGGATATCATACCTACTTTAAAATCTTGAAGGTCACGTAGAAGAAGAGTAAATGACATAGCTAAGCCACCACCTAAAGATAAAGTATAAATGTACATCTAGTTAATTTTAATTTACCAGCTGAATCTCCAGCTACCACAATATCTTGAGGGTTAATTCCTAAACCATTAACTTTATCAGATTTAGGTGCAGTTAAGAAAAGGTAGGTAGCTAAAGCATCTTCCAAAGCACTTGGAAAAGGATGTTCAGGCGCTAATCTATAGTTTAAACCTAAAAAATATAAAATAAATATATTACAATAAATATAAAGATTACTAAATAGTTTCGCATCCGCATTATGAGCTATGTTCGAAGTTAGCTTCCTATGAGTATTAACTGAACACATCATATAAGCACCACCATGTAAATAAAGTATAGTTTTATCATCCTCATGATTAAAAGAATTCTCTTTATAACATAATTCCAAATCAAGTTCTTTAGCAAGCTCTTCAGCTTGATACTTATGTTCGTAACTTAAATCTGATTTCAATTTCTCTTTAATTAATTTAAAAGCTTCTAATCGATACTTAGTTGGAACTTTATACTCCTTCAATTTGTAACCTTCTTTTGGTAAATTGATCTGCTCATCAGATTTCTTACGAATCTTTTCGAGTAGCTGTCCAGGTTTGAAACTCATCCAAGAACGGATTAGGTTAAAAACGATATGGAACTTTATGGACCAACTTTTTCTTGGTGGACCTGGATATATAAAGTGCTGGAACATCGTTATAACTAAACTTAAGATTAAATTTATGAAATCTTGAGATCTTTGGTACAATTGATAAATTTTCGACATCTTGTTATTTTACTATCTCTCTTTTCTTAGACACTGTAGTTATATATGATTGCTGTTGAAGATTAAACTAAATGAGTAAAGCTTGATTACTAAGAAAAGGAGCTGTTAAGTTATGAACTATTTATGTCGGACTGCTATTATACTCCTCCGTTTATCACAATGCCTATATCCCTAAAATTATCATGCTTCATCTTGATCCTTTTCTAATCCCGAAAAAAAATTACAAAATTTTAACTCGTCATCAAAAAACTATTTTAGTTTTGTGTGTTATTAAGTTGGTAAAATACGGATATTTATCTCACCGCAAACAAAAAATCATTTTATAATAATGGTCTTAGTCTTATAAAGAGAAATAAAAATTTTAAATTAAAAAAAATTACGTAATAAAAACTTTCCTTAGCTTCATCTTTAAAGTATACATTTAGTTTACTGATATTAATATAAATTTAAAATATAAGAAAATTTTAGTAACTAAGAAAAATATAAACTTAATAATTAATTTTTTACGTAATTATTTAAGCTAATATCATTTAAGTTGAAAACTAAATTAGAATTTTATATCTAGATAATTCATCTATATTCAATAGAAACTATTTGTTAAACTCATCTTTTTAACAATATCAAAACCAAGTATATACATTCTAGTTTAGTTAAAAATATTTCAAAAACTAAAAATTAAGAATAGTCCAAAAAGCCAAATTCTATTTATGCCATCATTAAAAACTAAAAAAATACATTTATTATCTACTCTAAAGCTATTTTAACTTAAAAACTCTTTATGTATCTCAAAGTTGTACTCTGAACTTTCGAAGTTAGGTTTGATAAACCAAGCCCATCCATTACTTTTACATTTCAAAACCAAATTGTCCTCCCCATCTTCAAACTTCTCTTCATCGTCATACCTAGCTAATTTGTCATTTTTATGTTGGATAGGGGTACTGGAATGGCAGTTTCTGATAAATTCACCAGCCAATTTGAGTGAGAGTTGGGCGGTAGGATTAAATGCAAATAATTGGAAAACGTGGGGCATCTCGTCAAATGAGTAGAGTTGCACTGGTGGTAGTTCATTTTCAGACTGCGAGGAGTTGGAGTTGGATTTCGTCTTACGAATTTTGTGAGCTAGTAAGATAGCTTCATCACGTAGCCTTTCGTCATGCCCTACTGTCTAAAAAGAGATATATCAGCATGTACTCCAAGTAAAATGTAAAAAAACGTACTATAAGGATAGGCGGTAAATCATGAAAACTATCGGCAAACAAAGGGGACACTAAGTGGTACTTGAGCCACGCTTCGTAAGTGAAAAAGTGCCCTCTATTATCGATAATCGGTTGGAGTTGAGGGCAACCGGAGACTACCATTTTAGTTATGAAGTCGTACGGTTTCGTGGAGCCAGTTTTGTTGGCTTTGGAGGGATTGAAGGCGTTTCGTTGTAAAATATCAGGACCTGGCAGGTAGTCGAAGTTACTATTCTGAAGAAAGGAAGGTAAACTGGAGGTTAAATCAACCCAAGGTGACATAAGTAAAGAGCCGGCAATCATTCCTAGTTTGTACTTCTGATCTTGGAGGTCACGTAACAGTAGAGTAAACGACATAGCTAGACCACCGCCTAAAAATAAAAGGTAAACGTGAAGAAAATTTATGTAAACTACCAGCTGAATCACCAGCTACCACAATATCCTCAGGTTTGAGCCCTAGGCCACCGACGTTATTCGACTTGGGTGTAGTTAAGAAAAGGTAGGCGGCTAAAGCGTCCTCCAATGCACTTGGGAAAGGGTGTTCGGGTGCCAACCTATAGTTTAAGCCTAAAATATATAAATAAACAAAATAAAAATGTAATTACTGAATAGTTTGGCATCAGCATTATGTGCTAAGTTCGAAGTTAAATTCCTATGAGTATTTATAGAACACATAATATACGCCCCACCATGAAAATACAAAATCGGTTTATCTTGACCTCCTTCGTCTAACGAACTCCCTTTATAACATAACTCCAAATTAAGATTATCTTCATTTTCAAAAGCATAATTATATTTGTGATTAAAACCCAAATCTTTACTAACTTTTTCCTTTATATACATATATGCACGTTTTCTAAATTTTAAAGGAATTTTATAGTTCTTTAAGGTATACCCTTCCCTCGGTAAATTAACAACTTCATCAGATTTGTTTCGTATAGAAGTTAGTAGTTGACCAGGTTTGAAGTCCATTGCAGACCGAAACAAATTAAATAAAAAATGGAACTTTACAGTCCAGCTTTTCTTGGGTGGCCCTGGATAGACAAAATGCTGGAACATAGTTATTAATAAACTAAGTATTAAATTTATATAATCTCGGATCGTTTGATATATTCGACTTATACTCTTCATCTCTCTTTTTCGATATATTACCTTATTTTATTGTTGATTCCACAGCTTTAAATATTTAATTTTGGTTTTCATTTTAGTGTATCTATATCCTTTTTATATAGATAACTCGTTTATGCTTCTGATTTATGTCTATTACCTAAATATTACTTTGATATGATGGATTTGCGATTCAAGTGAGTCAGTTTCATTTCGAACTTCAAGATTTAACTTGCATAAACTTGACAGATTTTCTCTCACAGCAAATTAAAAGCTCTTGAAAGTTTAGAGGCGGAATTTTAACAAATAATAGCAAATTATTTGCTTAAAGCATTTGCCAAAGAATCTCTATCCCTTAAGGCTAGCTTTACTTCAAAAGGGTTAATGTTTATCCATATCACCGAGACACATAAGCCTTTATAAATAGCGTAATAACAGAAATAGAATTTATATTTTATTCAGATTTTTATTCTAATATATGTGTATAAGTGTATTTCAAAGTTTCGAAGCGACTGATATCAATTCCAAATATAAGTTGTAAGAACCATTTATAAATAATAAAGTAATAACTTTTACATACTCAGTATATTAGCTTTTAATAGGGATGAGGTTTTGGACCGACCCACTTTAAAAGCTCAAATTTGGAAACCTTTAGAAAGTAGTGACTCACCAACTATTGTCTCCGGTTTAGATGGCAAAGATTTAAGTTTAAATGGGGAAGTGAAGGAAGACAAAGCCGGGATAATGTACTTTAAAGAAGCTGGCACTTGGTTAGGCTTCAATAATTTTGGGAAATTTGGCTTGTTAACTAACTTGACTCAACTGAACCCTTCTAATAAAACTTTTCGAACGAGAGGGGAGTTGATTACTACGTTTTTGAAATTGAATACTGATGATATTGAGGGGTTTTTAAAAAATATAAATACGGACGAGTACGACGGGTTTAACTTAATTTTAGGAGATTTGAAAACTAACAACTGTTATTGGCTTTGTAACGACAAATCTCAACAACAACAACCACTTGATAAAGAGAAGTACGTTATAGTGGAGTTAGATAAACCTACAGTTGTTACTAACGTACCTTTCAATAAGAATAATTTAAATGAATGTAAGAAAGTTACTGAGTTAAAGGATAAATTTAATGGTTTGGTTGCAAGGGTAATTTTTTTCATTTTATGGTTAATGAAATTTGGTCTATTTAGGACCCGGATATAAATTTTCAAGAGCTTTTAAATGTTATGGGGTACTTGTTAACGACTACTTTTAATTTATACTAACAACTTTGTTTAGACCTGATGCATATACTGATCCTACAAAAATCCATAGTAAACAAGATCTACTAAACTATATATTTATACCTCAGATCGGTCATCAAATTTTAAAAGATAGGCTTTATGGTACAAGGACTACTACCTTAGTTAGTTTGGATATTCAAGATAATTTATCATTTCGAGAATTTGGCTGGAAAAACGGTTTTTTCCAACTTAATACGAAATTGGATTTAAAACTTAAACTTTAAATAAATTTATGCGTTTCTTGGAGATAAAAGTGAAGTTTATTTTTATATAGTTTTTTAGTTTTTGGAGTGCAGGGCAGCCGGTCCTACCTCATTATATTCCAGTTTATTTACGGTGAGTTTGCTTTCACTAAATATGTACTATTTAAAGAAAAAAGTAGTTAGTTCAAATTCATTGAAAATAAATCGATTACTTTAGAAGCTATAGTCGACCCTAAGCTCGGCAGATAGTAAGGAAACTTCTTGAGGTTGATGAAGTATTCTGGAAACGGTTGAAAATTCAGTTGAGTAGGTTGGAAATAGCCACCAGCTTCGGTTGAAACGACTAATAAACTCAACAACTTTTCTAATTTAGAGTAGAAACCAGGTACAACGGTTAATGGGGAATCGATTAACAGTTGGTCGAAAAGTTGAAGTTTACGTTCCTTTTCCAAAAAGTAGCAAGTTAAAGAAACTAAATTTTGTAAACTGGGTTCTTTAGAAAAAGTTTCAACGAATAGTTGACCCATAAAACGGGAGACACCTAATTCAAACTACCGATATTAATTTAATAAATCATAAATAAGGAAGGTTTAGTTACTTGGATATCGTCATACTGAACTTGAACTGCTAAGTTGGAACTATTTTCGTCAGATACCTGCGTAGGTAAATCTTCGAAAGAGATGTAGTTGTTCAACCTAAGGAATTTGACTAACTTCGAATCTAACTTATCTCCAACCTTATCTACTAGGCTACTATCCTCTTTCAACTTCTCTAACATCAACTTATCAAATTCCGATAAACTGAATTGACTTTTCATAAATATACTAGAAGTTATAGTTTTACAATCTAAACATACACTACTAACTATACAGGAAATAAACAAGTAAATAAAAATGTAAATTAATAAAATATCTTTACCTATACGGTCACCAATCTCAATAGCTATTCCAGAAGTTAGCCCATACCCGTAACATACCGCTAAACTCCTATCCAAACAACTTATTTGACCTACATTGAACACTTCGAATCCTATCTGTACTAAATACTGAAGTTGGATTGGAGTAAACAGACTTGGATGTACGAAAAGTAACAATTTATTGCTGGTATCCAGATTTAAATTAGTTATCAAACTGTAATACCTACATTTTTTAATAAAATTTGTAATATTAGTGACCTATTAAATTAAATAATGTATTACAATAAAACTTGTAAAACTTCAAAGTTAAATTTATCATCTTCATCTACTAAATTTAATTCACTATAACCTTGCTGGAAAAGTGGATTAGAGGTATCTAAATTTACTTGGACTTTCCCTTCTAAATACAAATTTAATAAAGTAAGTTTAGTCTCCTCCTCCTCCTCCTCATTTTCCTTTTCCTTTTCTTTTTCTATTTGCTCTTCTTCAACTAATTTAGAATAATTTAAGTTTATACTACTTTTATCCACTTCATCTGAAATGTAAATAGTACTACCAATCTCCTATATAAAATTAAATGTTAAACCAAACTATTTAAACTTACTAGTAGAGGTAACTTATCGGGATCGGAACTACCAACTTGAACTTTCAAACTTTCGTAATTGAATTCTACTATTATTGTTGTATCTTCATTAACTTGTAAACTTGTCATCGTAATAAAATGTAAAAGTGAAACAACGAGCTGAAATTTTTAGATTACAATTCAAGCTTTTGAACTATTGAAGTTTCAAAGCTATATTTTTTGATTTGATTCCAAAAAGTAAATTAAAATTCTAGCCAGAAAAGATCAGAAAAAACTTAAAGTTAATTAGAATTGTCAATTAGTTACTTATTAATACATTTAAAGATGTACTTGATTTTTGGATATATATATATTTATGCACGTCAGAGATATATAGTATTTTTGGTTTAAAAAATCTGATATTTTAGTTAAAATTAATATATTTATAACCTAATAAAAATTTACAATTACATCTATTACTAATAAAATTATAAAAGTTAATATAAATAGATCTTAAGTTTTAAAAATTTTAAATAATTGGAAAATTAAAAAGTTACAATAAAACTATATAAATTTATTTAAAAAAATAATATAGGTTTACTAGTAATTATTATAAAATAAAACCTTATAAAACTAAATATTAATAATATAATACTATAAAAATAAGTACTGTTTTACTTTATTATATAAAATAAACAAACTATAATTTTTTTCAACATTATTTTTAAGCTCTATTTAGAAATTTAAATATTTTTAATATACTAAATATAAAATCTTATATTTTAAAATACAGCTTTAAAAGTTATTTTTATATTATTAATATAAGTAATAATTAATAATATAATTAAATATTTATAAATATGAGCTATAATAAAATGACTTAATATAGTTTTTTATTTTTTATTTTTTTTATTAGTTTTGTTTTGTTTTTATAGCTTAACTAAGTTTTTAAATTAATTTTATCAAATTAAATAGATCTATTTTTTTAGTTGATTAATTTTATAAAAAAGTATATAAGTAAACTTATATATTTAATTATTAAATAAGTTATTACTAATTCTTGTAAATTGAATAAACTTTGTTTTTGCTAGCTACCTATTTTAGCTTTAATTTTAATTTTTTAGTATAGAATTTTTTAAAATATATAGTTTTACTTAAATTAAATTTACTACTTATATTATTTAAATAGTTTTATAATTAATTTAATAATTTTAATAATAATAGCTTAAAGTTCATTTTTTTAATATAAGCTTATTTTTTATAATATTAATTAAATTAAAATATTTTTTTCTTTTTTTTAATTAATTAAAAATATTTTAAATATTTATTTATTAAATTTATATTTATATTTATATTAATAATATAAAAATTTAAATAATATTATTTAAATAGCTAATATATTTATAGCTTAAAAGTTAAGTTTTTAACTTATACTAAATTTTATTTTTAAATAATTTTAATAATATTTTATAATATTAAAATAAAGCTTTTTTATTTTACTAAACTTATATTTTATTTAATTTTATTTTTAGATAAAGATTTTTTTAGCTATATTAAATATATATTTTTTATTTATATAATATTACTTAGCTATATTTAGTATTTTATAATATATAATATTACAAAGTTTTATATTTTATTTTTAAGCTACATTTAAAAAAATAATTATATATATATTTAATTAAAAAATAAAAATAAAAATACTTTAAAAATAAATAAAATTAAGCTACTATTTAAATTTATTTAGGATTTAATATAGTATTTTAAAATATTAGCCTTAATATATAACTTTACTTTTATTTAAACTTATTATTAATTTATATATTTAATATATATATTTAAAATATTAAAAAATATTTTTATATTTGCTTACTTTTGAAATATAGCTAAAAATATAGTTTTTAATGGCTTTAAATATATTACTAGCTATAAAATAATTTTAATTTTAATATATATTTAATTATAATAATTTTATTAAATAATATATTATAATACAGCTTTTATATTTATTATATAAATATACTTTTTTAGTAAAATTAAACTTATTACTTAAATTTTAATTAGTAAAATAATAATATTATTAGTTTTAAAACTTTATTTTTATAAATTATAATTTATAGTTTTTTTAGCTAGTTATAATAGTAATTAAAAATTAGTAGCTAAGTAATTATAAATATATTTTTTAGATATTTAACTATTGGCTAAAGCTAGCTATTTTACTTGTATTACTGTTTTTTTATTTAGTCTATTAAGCTATCTAGTTAGTTTTAGTAATAACTTGTTTTTATTTATATTATATTTTAGTATATATTTTATAAAGTCTTATTATTTTAATAGCTACTAATATAATAAGCTTAGTTTTTTAGTTATAACTACTAGTATTATAAACTACTACTTAATACTTTATATATTATTTTTAAGTTTAAATTTAAATACTTTTAAAAGTAGCTAATTATTTATATATTTATATATTTATATATTTAGTTTAATATTATTAGCTCTTAAATATATTAAAATTTATTATTTATAATATTTATTTTGATTTTTTATTATTATTAAAATTTTATTATTATTTATAATAAAAATAAATTTACTAATTATTAAAAACTTAGATTTTATAAGACTTTTAGATAAGAAAGTTTTAAGCTTTTATATTTTTAAAATAATAACATAAAGATTTAAGGCAACTAATAATTGCAGTAACTAACTTTAATTTTATATTATTCAATTATGAAGTTAAAAATTTCAACTTTTTACTTGATTTATTTTATAGATATTGCTATAAATTAATTAACTGCAATACTTTAAATGATAATAAATCTAACATTAATAGTAGGTACCTTATTTATATAAATAACTTTACTACATTTATAATATATGTGGTAGAGTTTGTAACGTATACTTTTTCCGTTTTTACTATATCCAGTTCCAAGTGTATAAGTCTAGATCTATTAGTGTATATCACTTAGGAATACTTATCGCTAGACTTCCATCACCTCCTACTGTATAAACATCCTTCAGAGTTTATCAATTTAACTTTGGTTAAGCTTTGAAATCCTCACATATCAATAATACCTCCAGACAAATTTATTAAGTAATTTCCTTTTTTAAGTTCAGCTTCTAATGTTAAGTTATTATAACCGTAAGCACTGTACCCTTAAGTACTTCATTCTCGGTACAGATGGCAGACATCTGGGCCGTTACAACTACTTTCGTAACCATAAATTTCGTTCTTATATACTTTTTTATTGCTATGCCTATAAAAACTTTACAACATACTTACCTAACTATGCTCACTGTCATTAAATATCAAATACTAAATCCGCTCAGTTCCTAGATTATTATAAGCTCAGCCAGCCCTTACTTAAGTCAGGTAACGGTTCAGTCTATGATAAATATTCTTCCAGTTTCCGATTCGATTTTATGGAAAAATCCCAATATGGAAGAAACGGACCTAGTTTTCAAGCTGTAAGTACGCCGTACCAGCTAAGGTAAAGGGTTTTGAACAAAATAAAAGCTTTATCGCTTCGACGCAAAGTTAATAACACGATTCATAGTAGGTCAATACCTTCAAAGGAGCTTGCGTTACAGCTACAATTTCTCTTACTATATTAACGGCTTGGACTAGATTTTAGCCTACGCTTTAGCAGTAATTTTGCTGCAAAGATGAGTCACTCGTTCTCAATTACAACCAATAAATAGACCAGCTCGAATTCTTTACGATTTGGGTGCCAAAAATTTTCTACAAAAGCTAGAGAATAACTAACTCATAGCTTTTTGTTTACAAAACTTACAATTCTAAACGACTTCAACTTAGGTTGATATAGAAACCGAAGTGAGTGTTTAATACTATAATTTTATATTTACTGTAGCAATAATGGTTTAGCCAATACACAGTTACTTACTATTTTTATATAAATTTTAGATATACACCAACAACAAAGATGCTTATTATCGATGGTAACAGTGCTTTGGCTGAGTTCGAGATCCGCAAGCTGTTAGGTAGCTGTAGAGCACGTGACTTAAGCATATTAGGAGTGGGAGCATATTATGTGCATTTTGTCGACTATAACACAGAGATATCCCAACCTTTACACACTATATTGGAAAAAACTTTGGATTATGGAAACGGTGTAGAAGTGGAAGCGTTCCGTAAAGCACTCAAAGCTAAGATCACTACTGGAAGACCTAGCTTTGAACCTATTTTGGACGACCCTCAAGGAAACTACTTGGAAACTTTCTGGGTACTACCTAGACCTGGATCTATATCCCCTTGGTCTTCGAAAGCTACTAATATCTTACACTGTTGCGGTTTGAAAGAGGAGGTGAAGCGTATCGAACGTGGCTTAGTTTATTTCTTTATCAGGGCTAAAGATTCAGTGGAGTTTTCGGAAGATGAATTGTGTAATTTGGTTGGGGATATTGTGCACGATAGGATGACTCAAGTTATTAAAAAGATTACTCCCACTCAAGAATCGGTATTCAAATCAGGTAATCCTAAACCTTTAATTCAGGTCCATTTGAACGACTTAGCTGATGGTAAAGATCCCAAGGAGGCTTTAAGATTAGCGAATAAGGAATTAGGTTTAGCTTTAGCTGAAGATGAAATTGAATACTTAGTAAGTTCGTTCTGTGGCCCAGGAGTATCAGGTACGAACCCATTAGCTAGAGATCCAACTGATGTTGAGTTGATGATGTTCGCACAAGTCAATTCAGAACATTGTCGTCACAAGATCTTTGGTGCCGATTGGACCATTGACAACCAACCCAAACCCAACTCTTTGTTTGGTATGATCAAGAACACCTACAAGAAGAATTCTGATTACATCTTATCAGCGTACTCAGATAACGCAGCCGTATTACAAGGGTACCCAGCTAAAAATTTCCTACCTCAACCCAGCGCCCAGCTCCCCAACGCATACGTAGAGGCTAGTGAACCTGAAGACATCCACTTCGTAGTTAAAGTGGAAACCCACAATCATCCCACCGCCGTATCACCGTTCCCCGGTGCCGCTACTGGCTCCGGTGGTGAGATCCGTGACGAAGGTGCAGTAGGTACTGGTTCTAAACCTAAAACTGGCCTCACTGGATTCACTGTCTCCAACCTACACATACCTGGCCACGAGCAGCCGTGGGAGGAATTTGTAGGGAAACCTACCCAGATCGCTTCCTCCCTAGATATCATGATCGAAGCTCCTCTGGGTGGTGCTGCCTTCAACAACGAGTTCGGTAGACCTAACACCGCCGGGTACTTCCGTACTTACTGCCAGAAGATCCCTGACACCGAAGAGATCCGTGGCTACCACAAGCCAATCATGATCGCCGGTGGTCTAGGTTCAATCCAGCCCAAACACGTGTTGAAACGTAAGATCACCCCCGGTGCCAAGCTGATCGTGTTAGGTGGCCCCTGTATGTTGATCGGTCTGGGTGGTGGTGCTGCTTCCTCTATGGCCTCCGGGTCTTCCTCAGCTGCCTTAGATTTCGCTTCGGTACAAAGAGATAACGCTGAGATGCAGCGTAGGTGCCAGGAAGTCATCAATGCTTGTACCTCTTTAGGTGACAACAACCCTATTCAATCGATCCACGACGTGGGTGCCGGTGGTATTTCCAATGCCCTACCTGAAATCGTACATGACTCCGACCTCGGTGCTACCATTCAGCTGCGTCAAGTGCTGTGCGACGATCCCACTCTGTCGCCTATGGAAATCTGGTGTAACGAGTCGCAAGAACGCTACGTACTCGCTATCGACGAATCTCGCATCGAAGAATTTGAAGGTATGTGTACACGTGAGCGTTGTCCCTTTGCTGTGGTAGGTGAAGCTACCTCGGAACTTGTTCTTCGGGTAGAAGATTCCTTGTTAGGTAATGTGTGCATCGATTTGCCTATGGAAGTCCTGTTTGGTAAACCCCCCAAGATGTCGCGTACCGACACCACCGTCAAATTGCCTTTACAGCCGTTTGACGCTTCACTCAAGTCTTATACTGACAATAGCTCTGACTTACCCGATTTCGTCGACGCCGCCTCCCGTGTCCTCCACTTACCTTCAGTGGGTTCGAAATCCTTCTTGATTACCATCGGTGACAGAACGGTAACTGGTTTGATCATGCAAGATCAAATGGTGGGTCCATGGCAAGTACCCGTAAGTGACGTTTCAGTGACTTCTACTGGTTACTTTACTACCACCGGTGAGGCTATGGCTATGGGTGAGCGTACCCCCTTAGCTATCATCAACCCTGCTGCCTCTGCACGTATGGCGGTTGCTGAATCCATAACTAACTTGGCCGCCGCTAATATTAAGGATGTATCACGCATCCGTTTGTCTGCCAACTGGATGTGCTCTGCCTCCACTCCAGGTGAAGGTGCTGGTTTGTACGAAGCGGTTCAAGCTGTCGGTTTAGAGCTGTGTCCCGCTCTAGGTATCACTATCCCAGTAGGGAAGGATTCGATGTCGATGAAGACCAACTGGACTACACCTGAAGGTGAATCGAAGTCGGTGGTATCTCCACTATCGTTGATCATCACTGGATTCGCCCCAGTTGAGGATGTATCCAAGACTTTGACACCGGAACTCAAAGTACACAGTAACGCCGAAAAGTATCCTACCGTACTACTGCTCGTAGACCTCGCCAACGGTAAGCAGCGTCTAGGTGGCTCCGCTTTAGCTCAGACCTACAAGCAGGTTGGTAACGAATGCCCTGACTTAGAGGATCATAACTTACTGAAGACCTTTTTCGATGCCATCCAAACGGTGCGTCAGTCGCCATCCCACTCTAAGCTGTACAACTCCAAAGTACTGGCATACCACGACCGATCGGACGGTGGTCTGTTCGCCACTTTGGTTGAAATGGCTTTCGCCGGTCGTACTGGTTTGACCGTAAACTTGGAAGGTTACGCCTCCAATTCACAGGAAGGGTACGTTCGAGCTCTATACAACGAGGAGTTAGGTGCAGTCATCCAAGTCGAAGAAGCTGACGTAGAAGCTGTGATCCAAACCTTCAGCGATGCTGGATTCCCCGCTACTAACATCCACCGTGTAGCTAATGTACATTATAGCGAAGATCGTGACCAACTTAATTTCAACTTCGCTACCCAATCTGTGTACACCGCCTCTCGTACTGAACTCCAGCAGCAGTGGTCGGAGACTTCCTACTTAATACAATCTTTACGTGATAATCCTGACTGCGCCAAAGAGGAGTTTGACAACTTAAAAGACTCTAAGAACCCTGGTATCTCCTATGCCGTGACCTTCGACCCCACTTCTCATTTCGAGTTACCTGCTCATCGACCTAAGGTGGCGATCTTAAGAGAACAGGGTGTGAACGGACACATGGAAATGGCATACGCCTTCCACCGCGCTGGTTTCCAACCGGTCGACGTACATATGTCCGACCTCGCTTCCGGTAAAGTCAGTTTAGCCGATTTCAACGGATTAGCAGCCTGTGGTGGGTTCTCCTACGGAGACGTCCTCGGAGCCGGTAGAGGTTGGGCTCAGTCTGCTATGCTGAACGCTAATATCCGTAAAGAGTTGGAACACTTCTTCACCCAACGTCAAGATACCTTCGGTCTCGGTGTCTGTAACGGGTGCCAGTTCCTTTCCAACCTGAAAGATTTGATCCCAGGAGCTGAGCACTGGCCCAAGTTCGTTACTAATAAATCCAACCGGTACGAGTCTCGAGTCTGTATGGTGGAGATCCCAGTCGATACCTCATGCCAAGTCTTCTTCGCCGACATGGCTGGATCCCGTATTCCCATCCCGGTAGCTCATGGTGAAGGTTATGCTAAGTTTGAGGATTCTGCTCATCAGCAACGTTTCTTCGATGCCAACAAAGTAGGTTACTACTACACCGATAACAATGGTATCCCTACGGAAAAGTATCCCTACAACCCCAACGGTTCCCCTAGAGGTCTTGCTGGATGTACTGCTTTAGATGGTAGAGTACTCATCTCCATGCCCCACCCTGAACGTGCTACTAGAGCTCAATCCAACTCTTTCTATCCTGAAAACACCGATCATCCACTCTACGGTCTTAAGGAAGGTCCTTGGATGCGAATGTTTGTCAATGCTAGAAAATGGTTGGTTGGACTTGGAATCTAAAGTGGTCATTTAGATAAATTTTTACCAATATTTTTGATTACTGAAATTTTAGTAGGCTTGGTTTAGTTTTTAATGATATTTAAGTTTTTAAAGTTGATTAGTTTGCCTTAATAATAAGCTTTTTAGTAGATTTGAGAGCAATTACAAATTATAATTTTTACTGTAGCATATACAACAAATACCTTTTATTTTACTATTTTATACAGTTTACCATACAACTTTCATTTTTGCTATTAAGATAAAATGGTACTGCTTTAGTTTAGTAAAATGAATATCTATTTAGGCTTATTTTTGAAAACTTATTTTCATATTTGAAACTGATATTTTAATAGAGTATAAAAAAGGTAGACTATCTTAAAATATTTGTCCTGTTTTTTTTTACTTATTTACTTTTAATCAGATCTCAAAGTGATTAGATAAATAAATTCAAAATAAATAAACATTTTGGCTTAAGTTAAAGGTACAAAAAATTAAGATAGTAGTAAATTAATTTATAGTTTATTGTTAAATTATAATATTTATTAAGTTTTGTTATTACTTAAAATTTTGTAATATTAAATACAATATACTAAAATATTAAAAATGTTTATTTAAATTAAATTAAAAGTTTTTTTTATTATGCTGAAATTAGTATTTTATAGATATAAGAATATTTTTATTATAGTTAAGTTATAAATTAAAATATATAAATTTAAAAGTATTATAATTTACAAAAAACTTTAGTTTAATACTAATTTAGCAATTAATATTTTATAATTTTATAACATTTTTAAAGGTTTACTTTTTTTTAAATTTTTACTAAAAAGTTAATAATTTTTTAATTTAAATAAATTTTAAATTAATCAAAAAAATAAAAATTTATAATAAAATAATTAAATTTAAAAGTAAAGTATATTTTTTTTATTAAAAGCTATTTTATTATTAATATAAACTTTTATTTAAAATATTATAAAATAAAACTATTTTATTATTAATATGTAAAAATAAAAATAAAAAATTTTCTAATAGCTTAATCTACTTTTTAAATAATATTTTATTTTAAGCTTATATTATATAATTTTTAATATAAATTATTTATTTAATTTTTTAAGATTTATTTAATATATTTTATAACTAAAGTTATTAGTATATTATTTAAAAATATTTTTTTACTTTAAATAATCTTTTTTATATTATTGTTTTAATATATTTTAAAGACTTTAATATATATTTAAGCTAAAGTACTTAATTTTAACTTAACTATATATTAAAACTAAAATACTTATTATTAACTTAAGCTTATAATTAACTAAAATATTATACTTAATTTAAAGTATAATAAAGTTAAAATGCTTACTTTTAAATTAATTACTTAATAAAATTTAATATAATATATTTTTAATTAAAAAATAATTTATTAGTAAAATTGTAAAAAATGTATAAAAATATAAATAACTATTTTATAATATAGTTATATATTAATATAAACTAATAATTCTTTTTACAAAATTTATTAACAAACTTAAAATAATTATTTTAAGTAAGTTTATATAAGTTATAATGCTAAAGTTATTTTTAATTTATATTAAATATATATTATTATATATAAATAATGTTATTTATTTATTTAAGATATAATTTTAAATGTAACTTTAAAACTATATTATTAATATAAATTATAATTAATAATATAGTAATAAATAACTTAAATAAATTTTATCTATAAAGAATTTTAAATGCTAAACTTAAAATTTTGAGATTTAAATGGTGAAGTTACATTAAAGTAAAATTAAGTAGGTCTATATTAGCTTAATATCTTTAATTTTAGAATTGGCAAAATCCTATGCTATAATAATAAAATTAATAAATAAATAACTATTATTAAGTCTAAGTGGGAAGATTTAGACATATATAAATTGGAATAAACAACAATTAATTTAAATACTAAAAAACAAAAAAAAACAAATTACAAATATGAATTTCTTCTCAATTTAATTCTTCTTAACTTTTCCATTCAATTTTGATTTGTAAGTATTGTTGTAAAAATTAAAGAAAAGTAATAGGAAGGTGAAGTTAATTACCAAACTTATTAAAAATGCTTGATACCCAGTTTGACATCCTTGATAGTGGTGGAAGTAGAAATTGGGGATACTCAATACAAAAGAGAATATAAATTGTATGATCTGTGCTGAGGTCATATATTTCTATTGTTAGAAAAAAAAATTTTGAAGGGATAAGTTAAGGAACTGGAATAAACTTTAAAATTACTTTGTACCAGATTTTTTTGCCGTCTACCGCCAGATAATAGTAGTAGTACATAAAAGTATGTATCAAAGTGTTTGTTACCATACCCCAACTATATACAATATATAAACATATAAACTTAAAAACATCATTGTATTACGTTGCGAAAGAAGAGTTATCCCAAATCCAAGTAGCTACCATAAATATAACTATAGCGTGATGATAAACGTGTAAGAAAATTAAAGGCTTGTTTTTCAAAACTAAAATGAATGTATCTAATAACTCATAAAATTTGGATAGGTAGTAGATGTAAAACAAATAGCCTAACAGGTTTTGATTTGAAGGTTGTACTGAGGGTGAATCGGTACAGAATAAACCGGGCATACCGTACCTCTACAAAATAAATATATAATTAGAATTGGAAGAGAGAAGAGAACGAAAGATAAAAACTTACAGTTGTACGTAAAACCATCTCCTGTACTGTAAACACAAATAATAATAACGAAATCAAACTTAAGAATAGATTGTGTAGTTTTGTAACCGATTTCAGTTTAAAAGGCCCCGTAACCGCGACTATTCCCTACATTTATAAAAAATGGTGTTAATAAAAAGAAATAATAAAAGTTGAAAATTACCTTTAAAAATAAAATCGATGTAAAGTAGAAAACCCAAGTTGCAAGTATAGCCTAAAAATTTAGATTGACCATTCTATTATTATAAGTTTACTTTTAAAGATAGTAAAGGTACTGAATTATCTAACTCGAAGTTATTAAATTGTAAAAGTTTATACCAGTTCCAACTACTAATATCATTATCATTATCTGTTAATTTACTTAAAGTAGTGTTCAAATATTGGTGTAATGTAGATATCATCTGCTAATTTATAGTCTGAAGTTGAACTGTTGGAAGGTAAGAGACAGTAGCTATATTCTTATTGTTAGCTTTAT
This sequence comes from Capillidium rhysosporum, assembly GCA_037055185.1. Classification (NCBI taxonomy): domain Eukaryota; kingdom Fungi; phylum Entomophthoromycota; class Entomophthoromycetes; order Entomophthorales; family Capillidiaceae; genus Capillidium; species Capillidium rhysosporum. The sequence continues at coordinate 3,391 of JAWQFY010000323.1, read as the reverse complement.
AGCTTTGCTTTATAACCATCCCTTATTTTTTATTGAAAAGGGATGTAGTCGTCATCAAAATTGGTAGATTTTATTAAACTCGAAGCTGAAACTAAAAGTGATTCAATTTTAACTCAAAAAATTGATAAAAAACAATGAATGCTTTGGAAATAGGCTCCGCCCCATGACTTTCTGTCGTGGCTCTACAGCAACGTATCCTAGAGTATAATTTAGTATAAGGCAGAATTTAGGTAATATTGTACTATGTTTATTTGACTCAAAAAATATCCTAAAAATACAGTTTGGCTGTACCCGCAGTTCAAAGTAGTTTAATATACTTTTTTATAATGCAATTTGGTTTATATATCAAAATTAGTTAATATAACTGGGAGATTTGGTTTGGTTTGGACTGTTTAGTAAAATTTATCAATTAACAGTTTAGATTTAGTTGTATTTATATAATGATTAAGTAAGAATAGTACTTTGAAGAGCAAGATTTATATAATAGAATAATGTATAAAAATCAAAAACTATAAAATATATATTTTTATAAAGTTATAGTAACAATTTAAATATTATTTTTAAATAAAGGATAAAAGAATAAATAAGAGTTAGGTATAATAAAAATATATTAACCTAAATAGTAATAATTAATTTAAGAAATAAAAAGAAATTTATACTATTCAATGAATTTAAAATGTAAATAATTGGGCTTTTAATTAATCAATTTTAATTTTAAATATTTTTTAAATACTAATATATATATACTAATTCTAAAAAATATCAATTTTATAATAACAAATAATTTTTTGAATTGTAGTATCAAAAATTAGTATTTTTAATTAATTTAGTAAAATTAATTAAAAAATGTAGTCTAATTAATATTGAAAAAGTTTAAGCTTAATTACTAATTTACAATTTTTTAATAAAATTTTTAATTTATAAATGCTTTTTTAAACTTTTTTTACTTTTTTTCTATTTTTCAAGTTAATAAAGAATTTAATAATATTATAAAAGTTAATATTATTTTGAAATTTTTTTAAATTATTTAAACTATTAATACTAAAATAAAATAGTATAAATCTAAAAACTTTTTAAATATTTTATTAAAAATAACTAGCTAAAATACTATTTTTTATAATACCTTAAAAATTTTAATTATATAAAAACATTTATTATTATTTATTAATTACTATTATTAATTATAAATTTTTTTATATTTTATTTATTATATTAATTTTTTAAAAACTTTTAAAATTAAAGTTTTTTTACTTTATATTAATAAAAAATATAGTTAATATTTTAATTTACTTTAATTACTAAAAAACAATATAGTTTTATTTATAATTTTTTTTAAATTATTAAAAGCTACTATTTTAATTTAATAGATTTTTTAAACTTAGTAAAACTTATTATTATTATAAAATTACTTATTTTTTAATATATATTTTTATTAATATTAATATTTTTTTAACTTAACTAATTATATAGTAATAAAAATAAATTTATTTATATTTATTTTAATATTTTTTAAAAATAATAGTTATATATATAAAATTAAATATTAAAGCAATATAAAATAAATGTTTTTAAATTTATTATTTAATATATATAATTAAATAAATTATTTATTTATTAGTATTAAAGTTTAAGTTAAGTAAAAGCTTTATAATATTATTTTATTAAAAGTTATAAATAAATTAGTTTTTATTATTATTTTTTAAATATATTTATTAAGTATTTTTTATTTTATAATTTTTTTAAACTTTATTCTTTAATTTATTAATTTTTATTTTTATTTAACTACTTTACTTAGTTTAAATAATAAAATAAAATTATAAATATAATTTTAAAGTAAAAAACTATATATTTAGTAATAAGTTTAAAATTATTTATATAGCTAATAAAAATTTAAGTTTATTTTTTTTAAAGTTTAAATTATAATTTTTAGTAAAAATTTTTATAACTTAATATTTATATTTAATTATTTTATATTTTATAATTAAAAATAACTCAAAAAATAATACTATATATATATTATATATAATAAAACTATAATTTACTTAAAATAAAATAAAATTTATAAATTATTATTTACTTATATCTAATTTTTTTATTTATTTATTACTAATTTAGAATTTATATATTTATTATTTATTATTTTAGCAATAATTAGCTTTTTTTTTCTTTTTTTTTTCTTTTTTTTAGTTTAATTATAAGTTAGTTAATAAAAAAATTAGTTTAAATTTATATTATTTTAATAAATTATAATTTTTATAAATTTATTAAATTTATTTAAAAACTAAAATTTTAATTATAACTTTTTATAATTTTATATAAATTATTAATAAAAGAATAATATTTTACTTTATATTTATATTTTTTTTATTTAAAATATAATATAATTTTAGTTTTAATATATTTTATGCTAAAACTATAATATTATAGCTAATATATTAAATTTAAATACTTATTATTTTAATAAAATATTTTATTAAAAGTTTAATTTTTTAAATATTTAATATAATTTTATTATTATTTTATTTAATACTTTTAATAATAAATTATTATTATATTATTTATATAAATTTTTTAACTTAAATAAAAAGAATATATTTTATACTATATTATTATTTTAAATATTTTAAATTTTAAGATAATGTTAAAATTATATATTTAACTTAACTTAATAATAATATATAATTTATTATAATATTTTAATAGCTATTTTATAATAAGTATATTAAAAAAATTAATATAAAAACTTTAAAATATATAGCAGTCTAGCTTATTTATTTAGCTTTTACTAAACTAAAATTTTAATATTTTAATATAGCTATTAAAAATAACTAAATTATCTATTTATATTAATTTTAACTTATTAAATATATTTAATATTATATATTTATTAACTTTAAAATTTTTTTAAATAGTTAGAATTATTATAAATATAAGAATTATAAGCTTTTTTTTAAATTAGTATATTACTTTATTGTTTAAATTTTAAACTTAGTAAAATAATATTTATTAATTTAAATAAATTTAATAGTTAGTTAAAGGTTTTTAATACTATATTTTTAAAGTATTATAAATTTTAATTAATTATTATAAATATAATAGCTTATTTTTAACTACTTTTATAACTTTTAAGCTTTAAATAAATTAATAATTTAAATATTTTTAAGTAGATATCTACTTTTAAGTTTAGTCTTTTAACTAGATATATTTATTAGTACTAGTATTTAATATATTACTATTATAAAGCTTTATTAATTTATTAATAATATTTAGTTTAAATTATAGTACTTATTTTTTTAGCTTTATATTAAGCATTTTTTTAATATTATAATTATAGGTTTTAATAAATTTTAGGCTTATAATTAAGATTTTTAATAGAGTATTTATATTTATA
>JAWQFY010000322.1:0-36781 GCA_037055185.1 Capillidium rhysosporum | reverse complement strand
ATTAAGTTTTTAAAATTTTATTAAGCTTTTTATATAAAAATTAGCTATTTTTAAAAGTAGCTAATTTTTTATTTAGTAAATATTAATATAGTTGCATATTTAAGCTTATTAAATAAAGTTATACTTTACTTATATTAGCATTTAATTTTATAATTATTTTATATTATTAATATATAATTATAACTATATTATTAAAAACATTATTATACTAATTTTTAAAAATTTATAATAAAAAATATAACTTAAATTATATAATTTATTAAGTAAAGTAACTTATACTTTTAAAATTTAATAAAAGTAAAATATAAATTACTTTATACTATTTAGTTTAAATATATACTTTTTATTATATAAATGCAATAATTATTAATTTTATAATTTTAAAATATAGCTAATATTAAAGCTAAAAATAATAATATTCTACTTAACTTTATTTTTATATTTATAATCTTATTTTAAATATAGTTAAATAATTATATTTTAAAAACTGTAAGTTTAAAATAGTGTTATAAATAATTATATTATATTAAAAATAAATATAAAGCTTAATAATATATTATATTAAGCTTGCTAATAAAATTAAGTATATAAATATAATCATATTATATTTATTATATTATATTTATTATAATAATTTATATTAGATAAGTTTATTTAATTTAATAATTATTTTATTTAATTTTATTTTATTTATAATAATATAAACTACTTACTAAATATATTATTTATCTTTTATTAAAATATTATTTTTATAGTATTTTTATTTATAATTATTTTTTAATAATTAAGTTTTTTCTTAAATTTAAGTATATAAAAAGTTTATATATTTTTTTTAAATAGTTTAATTATTTTTAAAAATAGTTAATATAAAATTCTAACTAGCTATTAAAATCTATTAGTAGTATTATTTTATTATTTAAGCTTTTGTTTCAATAATATAAGAAAATACTTATATATTTAAATATATAATTAAGCTATTAATAACTAACATTTTTAAATTTTTATTTTAAGTATAAATATTTTTATTTATACTTTAAGTAGTTTTTTAATTAAATTAAGTTAAAAAAGTTTATAACATTTTTTATTTATTACTTTAGAATTTTTTAAATATTATTAATTCTAATTATATAGCTTTTTTTGTTTAAATTTTTCTATATAATTTTATAATAAAATATATAATATTTTTTTAAAATTTAATAAATTAAAGCAAATTTTATAATACTTTAAAATATTATATATAAAATTATTTAGTATTTAATATTTTTAGGTTTATATTTTTTATTTTTAAGCTTTTAGCAAATTATTAAGTTATTATTTAATATATATTATTATTTTTAAAGTTAATTTATCTTTAATTTTACTAATAAATATTTAACTTTACTTTTTATAGCTTAATATATAATTATTGACTAAATTTTTATAAAAAAACTAAATAAATAAGCTAATTTTAAAAATTAAATCATTTTTATAATTAATTATAGTTTTTTATTTATTATAATTTTAATACTTTTTTACTATATAATTTTAAAATATAATTTTAAAACTTTTATATTAATTTAAATTAAATTTTAAACTTTATTATTTTATATTTTTATTTTATAAAATAACTAACTTTATTTTACTATTTTTATAATTTAAGTCTATATATTTTAAAAGTATAACTATTTATTATTCAATTAATCTAAGTATTTTTATTTTTTTTATTTAAAATATTTTCAAATTTAATTAAAAACTTAAATTGTAACTTAAATGTGTTATATGTAATATAAAAACTATACTAAAATAAAAAGTATAGCTTTACTAATAGTAAAATTGTAAACTAAAGTTATATAATTTTAATCAAATTTAAACAATATTTTTAAAGCTATTTATTTTAAAGTGTTTTTTAGCTATATAAACTTAAAATTTATTATAATAAATTATGTATTATATTAATGAAATAATTCTGCAATAGATATAATGGATTTAAATAAACATTATATATATTTAATTGTCTAGTTTTAGTACTTAACTAAAAAGCTACACTATTTAAAATACTTATATATAATAAAAAATTAAAACTAGTATTGGAGCATACTATCCATATTTCCCTTACCAAACCCTGAAATATTGACATGACATACACATTCTTAGAATAATTATTCTTAGTAACAATGAAGCTAGCATTAAAATTTTAACCTCTGTGACCACCACATTTTGAATTCTGTGTAGGGCATCAATATCCCTTTAAAAAATACCTGGAACCTGTAAACGGTTGCTGACCTTTGTTGATTCAAGTATATTGTTAATAATGCGGCTCTCGGCATATCTCTAATAATAGAAGTTATCCATAGTTCTTTCGAACCAGCTTTTTGGACTCTAATGTAAGTAAATATGAACTAAATTCGCAAAGTGGGAATTTTGATTTTCGCCGAAGTTGTAATTTTTGGAACCTTAAAAATTTGGACTTAGATTTCAAAAAACAAACTGAAGATAAGAATTATCTTTTTACAATTAACTAGTAACTATGGGAAATTCACAATCGCTTACGATCGATGATATGGTTAATTCTTCAAACTGTAAGATTGAAATAAATTCCTTTTAAATTCAACTTTAAAAATATTAACTCAAACTTATTTAATTCAAGTTACTGCTGAAGAGATAGCCAGGCTTTACAAACGGTTCAATAAGCTGGATAAGGATGGTAGCGGTGCTATAGATAAAGATGAATTTTTATCTATACCCCAAATCGCTTCTAACCCTTTAGCTACGAGATTGATAGCTATATTTGATGAAGATGGCGGTGGTGACGTAGATTTTCAAGAATTTATTAAAGGATTATCTGCTTTTTCAGCTAAAGGGAACAAAGAAGAGAAACTACGCTGTAAACTTTATAAAATTTAATTCATCTAAAATAATTTTTCCTTTAATAGTCGCTTTTAAGATTTATGATATGGATCGTGACAACTATATATCTAATGGAGAACTATTTTTGGTTTTAAAGATGATGGTTGGAAATAATTTAAAGGAAGAACAATTGCAACAAATCGTTGACAAGACTATTATGGAGGCCGATCGTGACGGAGATGGGAAGATCAGTTTTGAAGAATTTTGTAGGTTTGTTGAGAAGACTGATGTTGCCAAGCAGCTCACACTTAGTGATTTTTAAATTTAATTTATTAAAGCTTTATTCTTTGGATTAGTATACCGAATATTTAAGTAGGCATTGGGATATTTACATAAAATTCTAGTTCCCAATTTCCGAAATTTTTCTTTATGCTATAATTTTGTGCGTAACTTTAGGTAAACTTTTATCTACATTTATATTTTGCTCTACGGGCATATTATAAATTACACTATATTTTTTCAAAACTCTTTACCATTTTTTCCGTTACTTATTAATTAGTGCTGAAAGTATTTAAATACCTATATGATTTGATTAATGTTTTACTTGGTTATCCTTAGCCTTTTATTTCTATAATTTCATAAATATAGAAATAATATTATCTATAGTTTATTATATAAATACAGTAGCATAATCCATAACTTGTATTTTTTAGTTTTTCTTTTAACAATAGTGATTTTCAATAGCTAATCTGACAATTATGTAGTGTACTAATTGAACTTTATTGGTACAAAAATACCTATTGGCTTAATCTGGACTTGATTCTAACTTTGCTATTTGATTATTTATTTATTTTTACAATTCAAGCTTAAAATCAAAAATATATTTAAATCGACTTATATACAAAAATTTCAATAAATTATAACTTTGCTCAGTAGTATTATAGAAAAAGTTATGTTTATTTTAAGATCATACTTTATCTGCCATTTAGATGTCATTAATAAAAATTTTAAACTAAATTCTTTTAATAACGGATAAGTAATTTATAACTACGAAATCTAGTGAAACTAATTTAGTAGAAAACCATCTAAAAGAAAAAAAAAACTGAAAATAGCTAATTAAAGTATTATTTTATAAAAAGGTATCAATTCTTATTAATATAAGAAAATGTATAGATTTAGAATTTAAATCCAACTAATAATGTGTACCTTTATGAATATCCAAAAAACTTTTATTATTAAATTGTTTAACTTATACACAAAAGTAAATTTTATTTTAAATAATTATTTGGCTAAATAGCTAGATGCTAATTATATTAAATTAGCAATTTAGATAAAAATTATATAGCTTCAGTTGAAGTTTATAATACAATAATTAATTTGAACAAAAAATTTATTAAAATGTTAAATTTAATGTAAACAATTGGTTTAAAAAAGCAAATCTGGTTTTAAAGTTAGGTAAAAATGCTAATAAAAATATAAAAAGCTAAAAAACTATAGCTAAGATTATATGTTTGACTTTTTTGTTTTGTTTGTAGATATTGATTTTTAAAAATTATAGATTTGGCTTAATTAGTAAATAATAAATATTTAGCTTTAAATTTATTAAAATTCAGAATTAAATATAAATAAAAAATTAGTACTTTTAACTGTAACAATTTATTAAAATTTTCAACTTTTAAAATACTAATTTATAAATATAAAAACTATAATAAAAGCTTTTTTAAATTAGATACTTATATTAAATAATAGAATAAAAAATTAATAATATTAAAATTAAAATTTATATCTTAATATATAAAATTCATTTATTTTAAATATATTAAAACTAGCTATTATAATATAATAGTTACAAACTACTAAATTAGAAAATAATTATAATGTTAGTGTAAATTTAAATACTTTTTTAAAAAATTATTAAATCTTCTTTAACTTTTTATCAAACTAAAAATTTTTGTCTTAATTACTAAATTTAAACTTAAACAAAATAAATTTTAAGCTTTATATAAAAGTTTAAATTTAAATAGTTTAAAATTATTATAAAAAAAACTTTTAATTTTAAAAATAAAATAAAAATATTTATTTTACTATTCTATTTTAGCTTTTATTTTTAGTTTTAGCTTTTTTAGATTTTATAATAGATATACTAACTTAAATTAGTATTTTACTATAAATTTATAATTTGATAAAAAGCTAATACTTTAACTGCATTTATAATTAAGCTAATATTTTTAAAAATAATAAAAAATATAATAAGATTTTATAATAGAATTTATATAAACTTTTTAAAAAATATCTACTTATAACTATATTAGTTTTATATATTTTAATATTAGTATTTTCAGTATTAAAATCTTTTTAATTTAAGATAAAGACTAGCTAATTACTATAATAGCTTTAGTAGCTTATACTTAATTATTTTACTTTTATAAATTCTTATTTTTTAAACTTATTTATTAAAAATTCTATATTATACTATTAGATATTTTAACTTAAAAATTTCTATTATTATTTAATTATAATACTAAACTATTTTATTAAAAAGCAAAAATAGCTATTTAATTAAAATTTAAATACTTATTTTAAATATTATAAATTAAATATTATAAATTATATTTTTTAAATAATATAATTACTAAATTAAGTATATAATTAATTTTAGTATATATGTTTTTTTATTTTATAAATTTTATAATTATACTTTTTATTAAAGCTTAATATTTTAAATATTTTTTATAATATTTATTTAGTTGTATAAATGAAATATTTTAGAAATTTTAAAAAATTACATTTTAATTTATTTTATATTAATTATTAAAATTGTATTTTAATTTATTATAATATGGTAGCTAATTTAGCTTGCTAATTATATAATATAATAAATAAATAATTTAAAGTACTAAAATGAAAACTTTATATATATAGAATATTAAAGGCTATATTTAAATCTGTTACTATTTATAATATATATATATTTAAGTTAATTAAAATATATTTTTAAAGTTAAAAATTAATTAAATTAAATTAAATTAAAAGCTCTTATATATACTTAGTTCTTTTTTCTATATTTTTTAGGTTTTATATTTATAAAATTAAAATTTTAATTAGTATTAGAGGTATACTAGGATTGAAAAGGTTTAGTTAAAAGACTTGGAGTTTTAAGTTAAAAATTTAAAAAATCAGAAATAAAATTTTGATATATTAACAAAGTTGAGATTTGTAAAAATAATGCTATTAAGTAAAGTTTTTATTATATTAAAAGCTTGTCTTAAAAAGTTAAAAATCATAAATGTAAGAAGTTAAATTGAAATGGAAAGAGTATTATTTACTAAAATTGTTAAAGAAAGTTGTATTTTAAATGATAAATATTATTTTTTAAAATTGAGAATTATATTACTTAAAACTTTATATTCAAAATTGTTGATTAATATATTTAAAAGTAATCTGAAAAAAAACCTATCTTTACTTTAAACTAAGCATACTACTTTTAAAGTAGTCCATTACCTATAAAAATAATCTTAAACGTTTTGTTAAATAAAAAGTGTAGTTTTTTATTTAATTTAAACTCTAATGTTATATCTATTTTTAGGTCCATCTGATTTTTCAAATTTTAAGTTACTAGGATGTTCTTTTAACTCATCAAAAAATTTGTCTACTTTGTAACCATCATTAACTTTAAACTGATCCTTTTCTTGTAGATAATATTCCAAAAGTTCCTTAATACTCTCAATATTGTTTAAGTTTCGATTAGGTAATACAAAATTATTTGTACCGCTTAAAGATTTAAACTTAACCAATATAGGTTGGATAACCTAATAGTGATTTCTTAGATAAAAACTATATATAAATTATTTACCGTAAATTTGGTTTTAGGATCAGCTAAAGAAAGCATCTCAATATCAGTTTCATTAGTAAAATTGGGATGATTTTCTTTGCAGCTTTCTGTAATGACTTTTTTTATGTCTTCTTTAGTTAATTTAACAGTAGTTTGTGTTGCAGTCTCATCTTTTCTAAATATTATTAAAAAAATATTAGCTTTAAAAGTAGTAAAAAATTACACTTCAGTAGTCGACCAATCTAATTCTCCAACTTCTTTTACTTCATTAACTTCCGAAGTTTCATTCACATCAGAATCTTTCTTCTCTTTATTAAATAAGTTCCATCCGAACATGGAATTTGATCTGGATCGCATTAAACTTGTCGAATTAAAATTTTGGCATATTAATTTAGGTTGAAAAAGGATCCTAGCTCTTGTTATTTTTGACAACATTGTTGAAAATTTATAAAATAGTTAAAATATTTTTTGCAAAAATCTATGAATTAAACTTTAAGTCTTTAATCTGAAACTAGTCCAGGATTTCGAATCAAAAAGTTGTTAGCCCAGAAAAAATAGAGTTAGACGAACTTATGGTTTAATTGAACTGGTTATAAACTATAGTTTATTGTGTTTAACCAAAACTCTATTTAAGTAATCCATAAAATAGACAACACAGGCTCAAAATATTAAAAATATTAGCCATAAATTTTAATTTTATATTTAAATATTTAATAGTTAATTTACCTTTTTGAATTTTTGAGATGCAACTGTAATTTATAAAATTGGTATTCAAAAAGTGTACCTTACTATTCCTATAATTTTACTTAATACAATTTAGCTTTTTAATTTTATAAATTTATTTTTATTAAAACTATATCATAAATTTTATTATAAACTTAAAATTATATTAGTACAATTTTAAGCTATTTTTACTTAAAAAGTATATAAGAAATAACATTTATTTTAATTAACTATTATAAAATTCTCATTAAATAATAAAAGTTAATAATTAATTTTTTTTATTTAGTAAATTTATAAGAATTTAGTTAAAATAATAATCAATTGAAGTTTAGTTATATATATATCTAATTTTTATTTATTTATTTTTTATGCTGTTAAAAAAAAGTATAATCTTTTTAGTATATATAACATTAAAAAATTAAAAAGTTATACTTAGAAAGTAATATTGAAAATAAGTTGTTAAAAAGTGCTAAGCTTTCAAAATCTAAGTAGAAAATTTTTACAAAAGTATAAAATAAAATAAATAGAAAAATGTATATAAATTTGGCTATTATACTAAAAATATACTAGTTTAAATTAAAGTTTTGCTTTAAAATAATATAAAGTTTTCTAAAATATTAATAAAGTTAAAAGTGTTTAAAATTTATAATATTTCTTTAATTTAAATAAAAAACAATATAAATTTAGAAAAAATACTAAAAACAACTAGCTAAAAATTTAAACTTATAGCAAAACTTTTTTTCTTTTATATAATTATTATTAATTTATATTTTTTATACTATATTTTTAAATTTTGTTTTTGGTTTTAGTTACATTTTTAATAATAAAAACTTACTTAATAATTCTGCTAAAGTAGATAATAACTTTAGTAAAAACTTAGGAAAAAAAAACTTTTATTGTTAAAAATAAATTTCAAAATAAAATTTAGATTAAAACTTTAAAAAAAAACTTATCTAAATATTTTTATAAATCTTTAACTTTTTATACTAATATTTTTAGCATTTGCTAATGCTTTCTCATTTATTTTTAATATAGCTCTCTTTCACATCTAAGGTAGAACTTTTTTTAGCTATTACTACTACTTTTATTTTAAGAAAAAAAAATTTAGCTTTTTGTAAAAACTTATCTTTATTACTAAATTAGTTTTGTATTTCTCAGTTTACTAGTAGAAAATTCTAGTAAAAGCAGGTATAATTAATTTTATCAAACATTATCATCCAGTAATATTACTTTTATCTTATATTATATTCTAAATAAGTTTATTAGCTAACCTTTCTATATTTTAATCTCTTAGTTTATATAACTTCAAGCTTATAAAGAAAGTCTAAATGCTAGAAAGGCTTAACTAGAAGTAATAGCACTATGCTATTAGCTTTCAAAAAATAAAAATATCAAAATTTTAGTTTATAATAAAGTTAAGTTTTAAATAAATAATTTAATTTAATTATATATATATTTATAGTAAACTTTAAAAAATTTAGTTTATTTTTAAAATAAAGCTTTAGTAATATAGAATAGTGTTTAAAAAAAGGCTAATAATGATAGAGTTAAATATAATACATCTTTATTAAACATTAGATTTATATGAAAAAAGTAAATTATTTTAAATATTATAACTTTTAGTAAAAATACCACTTATAAAGCAAATATATTAATTTTATAACAAACTAAATATATAAAAAATTGAAAATAATAAAATAGCAAAACATGTATTGTGCACTAGAAATATATTTTTTATATGTTTATAATTAAAATAAAACAAATAAAATTAATAACAATATTTATTTATTAAAAGTTACCTTTATATGTATTGTACTTAAGCTTCTAACAATAGCTTTCTTATATTCCTCTTATAATATTAGCTATATATTTTACTATTTAAATATAAACATCATCATCAGGTACAAAATCGTCAACAGCATTAACGGCTGAAGTTTTTTTTAATACACATGTATCAAATTTACTTAGTTTTTTTATGATTAGAGCAAATTGGACTATATTTGATGCCCTTGTATTTAAATCGTGTAGAGTACATTAAATAAATCTTTTGGAAATAGGATTCATTTAAAAACATATATTTAGAAAGCTTACTAATTTTTTAAGATATACCTTTAGCCTTTTTTAACACTATATGGTATGAAGTTGTTTTTAATATACAAATGTCTCCTTATTTGGGAGTTCATATTAGCGCTGGTATCGAATTTATTAATCAATCAGTAAATCCTACAACCGAATCTTTAATATTTAATTATACTTTTAACTCTTATGTTTAGTTGTTTTTTACTCTCTAATAGATTTATTTTTGTTTTACTTTTCATCTTTTAAAATTAGATTTAACAAAAGGTTACTTATGCTTGCTTATGCTTTTGACAATAAACGAAACCTATGTCAAAAATGGGTATACTATTGGATACTATAATTTTTAATCAAATAAAAATGCAATTCACTATAAAATATTAATAAATAACCAGTAAATATATATAAAAGATTTGTAGTAATTTTATTGTAATTATATCAGTGTTTAATAACTTCGAGAAGTTTTAATTTAGTAAAAGTATTGTTTTCAGTTTTAAGAAATCGTTTCGTAAATTGAATTCATAACGAAATATATATAAGGATGGCAAAAGGGAAAATAAGATTTGGTAGAAAGCCTAAATCTTCACATGTAGTAGATACCGAAGATGTAGAATTGGAATTCGAAAAGCCTAAAGAAAGTGAAGAAATCGAAGAAATTGATCAATCTCAGGATATTAAAGTTTCTCAAGAAATAATTGAATCTGAAGTAGAAATATTAACTCAAACTGAAGATGTTGAACTTCCAAGTATATCTAGTATAAGTTTAGATGATAAATCTAAATTTACAACTACTTTACCTAAACTAATTGATAGTAACGAAACTGAGACAGACTTGGTTTTAGATGAAGAGATCATAAGTTTAGTATCTGATTTAAAGGTTGAAGAAAATAGTAATAAACGTAGTAAACCTGCTAAGAATAAGAAATCTGCACAGTTTGATTATAAGCTAATAGATGCTCTTTTCTTTAAGTTATTGAAACGGGATATTGGCCTTGATTACAATAAAATTTATAGTTTAGAATCAGGTGGTTGCTTAGAAAAAGTATTATTTATTTCATTTTTTTATTTATCTAAATATTTATTTCCAGGTATTATGGCCGAAACTTAACTTGGAATCGGTTACGGAGCCTCACCTACTACTGATTGTCTTTGTTATTAATTTCAAATTAGAAGATGCAAAATTATCACCACCTTGGAGTATGTTATTTACCTATTTATTAAAACTAATTTGTATTTTTTCATCCATAGATTTGTTTTTAGAAGATTCCGAAAAATTCCAAAAGCTATTTCATAGAATAATGCAGTTAGCGTTGAATTTGGAAGTGAAATCTTTGAGAAAATTGGAGCCTTTCGTTAAAGTGCAAATACAGACAGAATTATTGAAGTTTTTTGTATTTTGTTTTCAATCTTTAGAAAATGATTTAGTAAGAGAACGTGCACTAAAGTAATTTTTTACGGGAATCTTAAATTCATATATACAATTTAGACTAGTATCAATATCTATTTGGAAACATTTAGCTAGTGAAAATAAGCGTACCTCTTTAACAAATAAAGTTAAACAATTAGGTAAATTGTGGCGAAGCTATGAAAAAAGATATAAGAGTAGTGGTAAGATTTTGTTAAAAGTAATATAAGTTGATTTTACATATTTTATAGATAAAGATGCTCAAATTTTGATGGATAAAGAAGCCAGTTTCCTTCCAGATTTGATTCAAGTTTTCTTTACTCAGCTCAAAGTTATTCCTGAACTTTCCGAGGATTTAGAAAAGGGACAGGATGATACTTTTAATTCTACCGAAGAAACGTCAGCGATATTCGGTGAACGCGTATTAGAATTATTGATCGATCTACAATCTCAACTACCAACTCGTCGTTTTGTAAATACACTGTTGGATGACCACCACTTCCTAATTCGTTGTCAAAGGCTTCCTCTATTCAAATCTCGTGAAGATCTAAAGTAAGTTTAATATAGTACTATGTAATTTATTTGTTTTATATTAGCTCTCGGTTTAATGAACTTTTGGATCAACTACAATTCTATTGTAACTTTCAAATTGATGATTTCACCGGACAACCACTTAGTGACGATGAAGTTACCGATAGATTGTATACTTCCATAAGCAATTTACAGGCTTTAGTGCATTTGGAATTCAATAAGGAATTAAAGGATCTTTCCATATCCAATATAAAACCACTCACCACTCGATCTGGTTTGTTACATCACCTCAGTCCATTAGACCACCCAACTTTGATCAAGCTGTGTGAACGATTATTTATACGTACTGCCGATATGGAAGACCCTAAAGTGTACTACGATGCTGATATCCTGTTAGAATTTTTGTGTTCTAAATTCGAACGCCATCAATCTCAAGTTGATGCAATCAACAGCCAACCGCTCTACCCCGACCAGGACCAACTTTTTAACGAGGATGTCATTTCCAGTCAACTTTTCAATAATTTGTATCCTCTCCCGATTCCTAAACTTAATCTTCAGTTTTTGACTTTACACGACTACCTTCTACGAAACTTCCGCTTGTTTCAACTTGAAGCTTACTACGAGATAAGACAAGATATTGAGGATGCGGTACGGAGATTAGCTCCTCAGTTAGTCACCACTGACAATAACACCGTATTCTCTGGGTGGGCTCGTATGGCAGCGCCATTAAACCAACTGATCATAACTGAAGTACGTAAACCTAAACTAGGTGAAGAAATCCCATCTAAAGTGATAGCTGAGCTACAATTAGATTTGGAGAAGTATTCGGACGGAATCAAGAGCGACTGGCGTAGCCTGAAGAAGCACGATGTCCTACTACTACTCAGTATTCAAGCACACCGCAACAGTAGTAGACCTTATGTGCCAGGTACCTCGTTCAACGAGCACTTCGGTCTGAAGGCAGTACGGGGGTGCACCGTGATCGATGTGCTAGATGACAACGGTAAACCTATCGACGAAGTCGGTAAACCTAAAGTTACAAACCGTGGTGAACGTATGCAAGCTAACAAGCGTGAATTACGGGTAGCGTTGGATCCCAATCAGTTCCAAACTGATATTCGTTCTAGCGGTAGGAACCGTGAGGACATCTACGAGAACTTCAACGTGGTCATCCGACGCAAACCTAACGAAAATAACTTTAAAGCAGTACTATCCACTATAAGAGATCTCATGCAGGGCGATCTCGCCCTGCCAGAATGGCTAGTTGAAGTTATACTAGGATACGGTAACCCTAACGGCGGTCACTACTCGCAGCTAAGCCTACCGAAAAAGATACGTTTACACGACAC
Organism: Capillidium rhysosporum; assembly: GCA_037055185.1. Taxonomy (NCBI): domain Eukaryota; kingdom Fungi; phylum Entomophthoromycota; class Entomophthoromycetes; order Entomophthorales; family Capillidiaceae; genus Capillidium; species Capillidium rhysosporum. Next base: position 24,039 of record JAWQFY010000322.1, on the reverse strand, counting down.
TTTCCTAGATCTTGACCACCTCAAATCCTCCTTCCCTAACACCGAAATCCAAATTGATAACGGCTCCAATCCGTTGAACATACATCCCCCCTTTGCCTTGATAACTCAAGAATTCGAAGTGGACAACAAGCGTGGTGACGGTGCCGACCTAGTTGGACCTGCTCGGTTAACACAACAGAAGAAACTGGTGTTTGAAAGCTACCGAACCCCGTGTATGGGGCCGTATCCATCCGATTTACCCCATCATAACGCGATTCCTTTCACCCAGCAGCAGGTAGAAGCCATTTTCTCGGGGAGCAACCCTGGATTGACATTGATTGTGGGACCGCCCGGTACCGGTAAAACCGATGTGGCTGTGCAAATTGTGTCCAACTTGTATCACAGCTACCCGCATCAAAAGATACTGCTGATCACTCACTCTAATCAGGCATTGAATCAGCTGTTCGAGAAGATCATCAATCTGGATGTGGATCCCAGACATCTGCTCCGACTTGGGCATGGCCAGGAGGAGTTGGACGCGGAACAATCCTTCTCCAAGTTGGGTAGAGTACAGTCTTTTCTAGAGCAACGGTTGGATCTATTGTATCAAGCTGCTCGTCTAGCTACCTCTTTAGAACTGCCCGACGCCCACGCCAACACCTGTGAATCGGCACTACAGTTCTTCGACCAGCACATCCTCCCCAAGTGGCAGCAATACTTGAAAGATTTGGATGTAGATGTTACTTTGGAGCCCCAGCAGATTGCTAATAAGGATGTCCAACTTATCCGCGATACCTTCCCCTTTATATATTTCTTTGCCGACGCACCACAACCTCTGTTTGATGAAACTGACTGCAATTTAGCTTTGGAGACAGCCAAGTCGTGTTTCCGCCACATCACTAAATTATTCGAGCGCATCAACTCGATCCGACCCTTTGAATTATTACGTACCTCTAAGGATCGTGCTGACTACTTACTGGTCAAGGAAGCGCGCGTAGTAGCTATGACGTCCACTCACGCCGCCCTGAAACGTAACCAGCTTATTGAACTCGGATTTAGCTATGATTCGGTGGTGGTGGAGGAAGCGGGCCAGATATTAGAGGTGGAGTCCTTCATTCCACTCACCCTACAGAAATCGGATCCAACTTCAAAATCTAAGTTGCAACGAGTGGTACTCATCGGAGATCACCAGCAGCTACCTCCTATTGTCAAACACCAAGCTTTCCAGAAGTACGGTAACTTGCAGCAGTCCATGTTTGCCCGACTACTTAGATTAGATGTACCGTCCGTTCATTTGGATTATCAGGGTAGAGCGCGTAGCCAGTTAGCTGATCTGTTCAGGTTCCGTTACAATGACCTCAAGGATCTACCTAACGTATCCAGGAACCAGTTCAATTTCGATAACCCCGGCTTCCAGTACAACTATCAGTTCATCGACTGCTCTAAAGAGGGCAGAGGCGAACAGGCCCCAGTTCCCTACTTTTACCAAAATTTGACCGAGGCAGAGTTTGCTGTTGCTTTATACATGTACATGCGGTTACTAGGTTACCCCGCCTCCAAGATCACTTTGTTATCCACCTACAATGGTCAGGTAGCCCTCATCAACGACATCTTACAAGTACGCTGCGCAGACAACCCACACCTAGGTCTTCCCTCCGCTGTATCAACTGTAGATCGGTACCAAGGACAACAAAACGACTATGTCATTCTGTCCTTAGTACGTACTAAGGCAGTAGGTCACCTACGTGACCTGCGTAGATTAACGGTAGCGCTGTCCCGTGCTAGACTTGGGTTATACGTCCTGGGGTCCTACCCTCTCTTTGAAGCCTGTACCGAACTTCAGCCGGTACTTAAACAGTTTCCAATTGATCAACACAACCTCCAAATCGTAGATCAAGAAATCTACCCCCCAGCTAGAAAATCTGGGACAGAAGTTGAAGGAAGAAGCGTGTCCAGCTTAAAAGAGTTGGGTATTATAATTTACGACAAACTTAATCAACTTAACAAGTTAATTGAAGAAGCACAACTTGAGATGGAAAATGAAGAAAATCAAGTTAAGGACGAAAGTATAGAGCAGAATTGATCAGTTGATTGAATAATTGTTAATAGTTTTGAGTGATTTAGTTATTTTTTCTAGGTTGAAGTTCTATAAACTAATATACCTGCTTTTTTAAAGCTTGGATTTTAGGTTTTTATTAGGATTTCTTTAACGACTTATTGGTATTAATTTTGTACATTTTTTTATAATAGCAAATTTTTATTACTATTATAAACCTGGAAAGATTCTTTAAAATCTATAACAACTTCTTTAACCCTATTGAATCTGTATGGAGTTTCTTGCATTCAATGTTGCATCCAAATACTTGACATTTACTCCCTTGAAACTATACCGCTAGTCTAATTTTAACTTAACCATAATATTAATGGTTGTACCTTACATGAAAGTTTCAAACTTTTGAATTATTTGATTACTAAGATGTACACTTTAAATTTACTACTATTTGAAAATATTAAGATGTATTCCTTTTAGATGAAAACTGATGCTTTTATAAGGTTTTCATTTTAATAACTAACTTGTAGACTTACTTAATAATTATATGATGCTTTAGACCTAATAGTTTATTGTATTTATTAAATATAATTTAAAAAATTATAAAGTTTATTTGTTGCAGTTAAATTTATTATTTTTGCTATAGTAGCAGGCATATATTTGTGTAAATATATATCTGCTTTCCATTTACATCCATTATAATAAGATGGAGTTGTTAAAATTTTAGTATATTATAGCTGTAGTTTATATATGATTATATAAAAAAAGTATTATTTTAAAAAAAATGTTAAATTGAAAAAAATGGGCATACTATTAAACAAATATACTATAATTTATTCAGTTTATTTACATTAATAAATTTATATATATATAGTTTACTTTATAGCTTATAATATCATTTTAAATTAAACTTTAAATGTTTAATTTTGTTTTAATATATAATATACCTTAACTTTAAGCTAATTTAGAAACAAATATTTAATATACTTTAAACCAAACTAATTATTTTTAATTAAATTATAGCTTATTAAGTTTTTTAGTAAATTTAAAAAATAGTTAATTACTAATTTAAATATTTAAAAAAAAATTAAAATAGTACTTTAAAATATAAATAATTTAGCTAAAAAATAATATAAGATTTTTTATTATAATAAACTTTAAATTATTTAAAAAGTTTATTTAGCTAAAATTTTTATTTTAAATATATTAAATTAATTAAAATTAGTATATATATTATTAATTTCTTTTATATTTTATAAATACTATATTTTATCTTAATAAATATTATAATATTTACTAAAAATATTTATATAATTAAATAATAGTTTTTAATTTAAAGTTAATTTACTAAAGTAATTATTAATTTATAAATAAGTAGTTAATTACTTTTAAAAATAGTAATTTTTAATTTTTAATTTTATAAATTATTAAATATAATTTTAACATTTACTTTATGTAATAATATTTTAAATTTAAAGTTTATTTAGCTATTATTTATAATTTTTAAAATATATTATTATAATTATATATTTAATACTAAACAAAATTAAAATAAATATATTATTATTAATTATGCTACATTTATATAATATGTATAATAATAATAAATTAAACTAATATATATATATATGTTATAATTAAATGTTTTTTAAACTATATTATAATATAATATAATTATCTAGTTAAAAGTAATATCAAAATATACTTAAAGCTATGTTTTAAGTATTATATATTTATTTTTACTTTTTAAATATAGTTTAATAATAAGTAAGTATAAATATATATATATATTTAATTTATATTATATATATATAATTTTACTATTAACTTAAATAGACAACAATAATATAAATCTTTAAATCTTTACTTTAAAGTATTAATTTAAATATTAAAAAAGTTAAATTATTAATAAAACTTAATTAGCTACTTAAAATAAATTAAATTGCTACTTTTTTTACAATATAAAAAATAAACATATAACTTTACAATATATAATATTATAAAGTACTAAACATTATAAAATAATATTATAAAATTATTTATTTATTTTCTTTTAGCTATAATAATAATAAATTAAATATAAATAAAACTAAGTAAATTGTAAGCAAAGCAACTTATTAAAACTATTTAAAAAATATAGCTTAAATATAAAGCTTTTAAATTAAATACTTTTTTATATATTAAATATTTATAGTTAATAGCTATAACTATAAATTTATAGCTTTTTCTAATTTATATTGATTTAGTGCTTTTAATATTAACTTTAAAAATTATATTTATAAAATATAAAAAATACTTTTAATATTAATAGCTTTATAATATAGCTATAAAAATTTAGTTTTATTTTATATTTTTAAAAAAAGGTATTAAATTATTTTAAAATTAATTAAATATAATATAATTATATAAAATTAAATTAATAGTGTATATTTAATTAATTATTATTTATTTATATTAAATGATTATACTTTTATTAAATTTAAAGCTAAATAATAAATTATTTTATTTTAAACTAACTAATTTTATATTTTTATATAGTATAAAATAATATAAATAATAATAATAAGTAACTTTAGTTTTAGTAATAAATAATATATATAAAAGTAAAGTAAAGTAATTTTTAAAAATTTTAAATCAATAATTATAAAAAATAAATTCTTTTATATTAAATTATTTAATTATAATAAAGTTAAATAAACTGTTTATTACTATTAGATTTTTAACTTTTATTAGGCTATTATAAAAAATAAACTTAGTTTTATTTAGTAATTTTAAACTTAAGATAAATTTTATATAGTTTATAAAAGAAAACTAAATATATAAAAAGTATATTTATATCTTTTATTTTTAAGTAAATTAGTCTATATTATTATTTTAAATTACTTATATGGCTTTAGTTTTATATACTTATATTTTAGTTATTATTTAACTTATAAGTTGTTAAAATAAGCTATGATATTTACTATTTACTTATATAGTATAGTTTTTTTATTTTGCTTACTATATTTATCAACTATTATTTTAAGCTTTAAAAAATAATTTTTAAAATTGAAAGTTGCCTTATTATTTGTTATAAATAGTATAAATAAATTATTTAAATAAATTTTAATAGGTAATAATACTAAAATAATAATAATAAATAATTTATTATATAAAGTAAAATTAGTATATATTATTAAGTCTAGTAAAAATATATATAGTCTTTTTAGTTTTTATTTCCAACTATATATTACTTAATTTAATATAGAATATTAATAATAACTTTTAAAAAATTAAAGATTAAATTAATATTATATTAAATTTTTTAGCTTAGAATTTTTAGTGCTAATATATAATTATTTATATTTTATATTTAAGGTAGCTTATTATACTATTTTTAGTTTTTTATTTTTATGTATATATAACTTTAATTTTTATATTGTTTACTAAAAAAATCTAGCTAGTTATTATTTTATTTTTTACTAATTATAATTTACATTTTATTTATAAATATTAAATCTAATAAATTAGATTTTTTTACTATTCAATTTTCTCATAATTATTAAAAAAATATAACAAATTTTATTATATTAGTTAAACTAATAGATTAAATTATAGTAATTTTATCAAGAGTTTATAATATTATAATTTTTAAAAGTATTGATAAAACTGAAAAATGTTAAAAGTTAATAAGAATAAACTTTTTATAATGTTTTTTAGTAAGTAATTGATAAAAAGTATAAAAAATAAGAGTTTTGGTATGGAGTTGTATCCAGTATGTTTGTTATTAAACTTTTATTAAATAAAGAAATTAATAATTTTAACAAAGAAATAATTTATTAAAAAACTTCTTAAATAACTTGAAGTTTGTATGTGTTCAAATCAACAAATCACTAATAAAGTTAATTCGAATGATTAATAGCATTGTTACTTTATTTCTAATAGGTGAAATATTGTATATATCTTTAATATCAACTAAATTATTTTTTACTTGAATATTTTTAAACTATACGTTTACCAATTTTCAAATAAAAAAATAAAATGATTGGCTGGATGATCTATTGATAACTTAAAATTCTAAATAATACATTTAAAAAAAAAGTACAGATTTATTATAAGGTTGAAAATTTACATTCCCCAATAAATATGCTTATACATTTCTAAAAATGGTACCATTTCCTTGTATAAAAACTAGTTTGATTACGAATCTTTGGTACAGGTAGTCTCACTGTTTAAATTTGGATAACTCATAAAAAATGGGCTTAAAATTTTAAATTACATTTAAACCAGAAATATGGAAAAAAGTTGAAAATCAAAAATATTCCGTTAAATGGTCAAAACACTTGCATTTCTGTATATAAAAAAGTTGAATAGCAAAAATATTCCGTCAAATGGTAAAAATACTTAGTTTTCTGTAAACGGATGTTTACTCCTTAAATTAAAACTATTATCAAACAACCAGCATCTTAAAATCGTTTCGTAGAAACTCCGGTAAATATTGAATTTCTAGGCCTCATAGTGAGAAATAAAACTAAGAGTACAGGTCAACAGCTGAATAGCAGTCAAATTTAATATAAAAAATAGTATATAACAACATATTTATTAAAATGCTTGCATTTTTGGGTAGAAGATTATTTAACTTTTAGTATTTAGTTTCAAGTTTCTTGGAATGTAAACAAGGGTTAGGACGAGGGTGAGTAATTGGCTGCGAATTAGCTAAGGCGAGGAGTCCATAAGCTAAATCGATTTCCTTAGCAGTGTAATACTTTAATTCTCCGTTTACCATCTGAGGGATTAGAGGGGGTGTTGGATCGGTACTGTTGGAGGAAGTTGAACTTGGGGTAGTGGCAAGCTCAGGTGTTTTGTTTTTGTACCTACGTTTACGTTCCTCGTTGATAGCTAACCAATCACGTTGACCGTTCTCTTTCTTATTCCAAATAATCAATCTACGACGGATCTCTTCCTTGACTTCGTTTTCGTCAGCGAGTCCCGATTTTTTCGCTTTTTCCTTACGTACACGCGCCCACAAGTCGTTAAGTCGGTTAAACTCAGGGTTCTTGGTTCGGTTCATTCGTTTACGTTCCCTGGCCTCGATCTTGCGCTCTTCGGGGGTCCTTCGAACACTGCTAGCTTCTACACAAGAAGTACCTGCGATATCAGGGACAGCTCCAGTTTGTGAAACCATTACGTAGATGAAATTTTGTAAAGTAGGCTAAAGAACAAAGCTAGAAAAATCAAAATTTGAAACTTTCCAACTTTTTATAAGAAATTTTTCTGGTTGGTTACCCTTGTAATTTGGCTCCAATTTGATAATTTGACCTGCTATGTTTGGCAGTCACCTTCTTTTCAACTACCGTAATAAGTTATTTACGTCTACTTCCCGCAACTTTACACAGTTTTATGGCTCATTTGCTTACTTATCAAATTTTAATTGGTTTGCTTCTATATAAATTCGAATCGAAATAAACTAGCCTTCAATAATTCAACCAAGTCACAAATAAACGATGATCTTTCTAGATGGCTCTTACTACTAAATACTGGGATATCAGCTGCTTCACTGAGCCCCTTTTCTTGCCTTGACTAACGTTTAATATAAAGGTGCACAATTGTTTCGGACTTGGGTCGATGACGAGCAGCAATAACTAAGGATGACAAATACTGAATACCATTTTTTTTAGCGCACAGTAATCAAAAATTTAGAAAAGTTGGATAATTAAAATTTTCACAACAGCATAATTTATAAATAAGTTGATTATAATTAGAACTGTGGTAATTGTGTAAAAATTTAATTAAATCTGAACTTAGTTTCAAAACAAATTTCCCCAAAAAATATTTAAAATATGTATTGCTACCTTTCTACCATGGTGGTGACTGTTATTTTAATTGGAGAAGGCCGATACAACACGCCTGTATCCTTATGCCCTTTAAAGTACCAGGAGTTAAGTAAAAAAGCCATCATACTTATAACTGATTATACGATCATAACCGAGAATATATTAAACTCAATAATAATATTACAGCTGATGGTTGAAATTAAAATTAAAATTAAAACTTAAATTAAATTTCTTCCAATAGTTCGAACATGGAACGCATTTATTCAATCAAAACTTCAACAAGCATCACAACATTTTTAGCAACATTTGAAAGTTTAAAAGTTAAGTGGAAACCGCGATAATCTGGGTAAAGAAGGACTAAATTTTTAAGCTATGAGAAATCAGCTGCAGATGCAGTACCTCTACACGTTGCCTATGAATAATTTTTAATTTTAGATATGGTTAAACATATATTTTAGCTATGGTGACGCTGGATATCCTATTGGAACGCAAGATGGCTACAATATACAAGCACTCACGGGAAAGGGTCCTAAACTATTTCTAAACGACAAGAATGTCAAAACACTATTGCTAAAAATCATTTTTGGATACGTTTTACTATAAGCTTCCAAAACGTTCGACCGAACCTTAAAGTTACAATATAAAAATGCGGCATGTACAAATCCCAAACCAACAATGAAGTATACTGATTCTGTTATAGTCACCTATAAAATATACTGTCCTGTCTAATTACAATTATGGGTATATAATGTATTAGTCTAGGTACGGCACAGTTCATCCTTTAGGATACGAAAATAACTCGGAGTAAATGGTTTTATTGAACTTTCATGGTGCTCGGTAAATAATTAAAATTTTTCCCTGCTATTGAAAAATGTGATAATGTTCAAATAGTAGATGGGATAAGCTTAAGTACTGTGGTGGCAGTTTTGGTAAATTTATTGTTTCCTGTCCAAAAGAAGTCTAGATTTATTGTATATAATAACTATGAGCATCACTCTCTTTGAAAAGGTGTACTGATCATCTCTATTATCTGATGACAGCATAAAACAGCTTACTACCATAAATAACATTACTTTCCCACACTAATATTCAATATATAATCTAATTTTTTACAAATTTTTAAAGAGCAATCATTTAAAAATTTCCACATTTAAGCTAATAATAAAACTAGCTTTATATCTCTAAAGCAACATCTTTAAAATTTAAACTTAACTACTTATAAAAAATTAAATTAAATTAAATACTTTAATTAGTACATTTTTTTGTTTAATTAAATTACAAAATTTTATAATTTTAGGTTCAGAATTACAAACTATATAATTAAAAAGCATACATTTATTTACTTTTAAATATAATATATATATTTAACTGAGAAGTTTATAATAGGTATAGCAAAAAACATTTGAGTTTATTACTTTTATTAGTAAAAATAGGTAAAAAGTATATTAAAAAGCTCTTTAATTAAAATGAAAAAGCAATTTAAAACTAAGTAATTTATATTTAAACTGTAAAATCTTATTATATAAAACATTAAAATTATATAAAATTATTTTAAACTAAAATTAGCAAGTCTAAATGTTTTTTTTTAAATGCTAGATTTAGCTTAATTTAGTTAATATTGCAAAAATTATAGTGTTTATTCTCTAAAACTTTATAAAGAGTGTTTTAGCTAAAAATAATAAGTTTATAATAAGTTTAGTTATAAATTAGAAAATTAAAATAATATATATATAATTAGTTACCTATATTAAAAATATAAATTAATATTATATTTACTATAGATATTATAAAGTAGTATTACTATAATATTAAAACTTTTAGCTAAGTTTTCTTAAAAGATAGCTTTTTTAAAAATTAAAAAGTAAAATAAATTATACATTTAAAAAGTTAAAATATTAGCTAAAAAGCTAAGTTAAAGTATAAACTAAAAAAATTAAAAAGAAAAAAAAACTAAATAGGTTAAATTAGGTATTTTAGTTAAAAAAATTTAAAAATAAACTTTTTAAAAAAGTAAAAAACTATATAAATTATATATTTAAAAAGCTAAAATACTAGATAAAAAGCTTAGTAAAAAATAAATTTAAAATAAAGTAAAAGAAAAAAATTAAATAAGTTAAATTAAATATTTTAGCTACTTTTAATACTTTTTATTAAAAAAGCTTTTTCTTTTTTAAAAATCTAATAAAAAATATTAGAAATTAAAAAACAAAATATAATTAACTTTATATAATAATAGAAGTAATAGTAACTATATAATATTTTTCTTAAATCTATTAAATTACTACCTTTTTAGTAAAGTTAATAGCTATAAAAATTAGTAAAAAAGTTATTAAAAAGAATAAAAATATAGTTAAATAAACATTTTATAATAATATTATTTAGTTTTTTTTAAGTTTTATAACTTTTTTAATTATTTTTAAACTTTTTAGATCTATTAGTAGCATTATTAATCTTATTTTAATTTAAAATATTATTATAAAATAAATATAAAATAATAAAAACTACTAATAATAAAATTAAAATAAATATAAAATAATAAAAACTACTAATAATAAAATTAAAATAAATAATAATTTATTAATTTTCATTTTTTTTTCTAAATTAGCTATTATTAGTAAAGTTTTAATTTTAATTAGTATACTAGCTACTAAATTTAAAAAAATCTAAAAAATAAAAATAAAAAAGTTAATATTTAATAAAATTTCTTACTATATTTAAAATTAGCTAAATTTAAAATTTTATATTTTTTAAAGTTTAATTTATTAAATTTAAGCTTAATTAATAAGCTTTAATTTTAATATTACTTTTTTAAAGCTAAATTACTTTTTTTTAAAATAAAGTTATTTAAAATTAACAAAAAACCATTTATTTTTAAATTTCTATTTTAAAACTAATATTTTATAAAGAATATATTATAATTACTAGTTTTAAAATCTACTTATATTAATATAGTATAAAATTTTAAAACTTTAACTTAGCTTTTTTTAATTTAAAAATTAAATTTAATAATATTATATTGTTAATAATTTTTTAATAGTGTTTAAAAAAAATTAAAATATAAATAAATAAATAAAATTTTAAAAAATAGTATAAAATTTTAAAATTTATTAAATAAAATTTAATATTATTTATTTAAAATACTGATTTTATTAAACTAGTAGATTAATAAATTATATATTTTTTAGATTTTTTTATTTATAATTAAATGTATAATTTTAAATCTATTAAATTAAATAATATTAATAATATTACTATAATATTAAGTTAAAAGTAGCAATAATAGTTAATTTTACTAATATAGAAAATTAGTCTAAGTATAATAAATATCTATATAGTTAACTAAATTTAGGCCTAACTATTTATATATTAGATAAATATAGTAGTTTATACAAAATAAATAATCTACAATTTTAGAAAAAAGTTTTAATATTTTGATAAAAAACTTTAATATAAAGTTAATAAAGCTAATAAAAATTAAATTAATAATAAGTTATTTATCAAATAAAATTATAATTAAAATATTAAGTAAAGCTTTAACTTTGCTTTTTAGTCCTTTTTATATACTTTTTATTAATATTTCTAAGTAAAACTAAGCTATACTAAGTTTTATCTTTAATTATAAATTATTACACTAAATAATACTTAGTAAAAATATAATTAGTACTTTATTATCTTATTAAAAATATAAAATATATAAAAGTTTAAAAAAATAGATATCAATAAAACTTAGTTATATAAGCTAATTAATAAAGCTTATAATATTATAATTACTATAATTAATTTATTTAATAATTTATATTTTTTATACTTTATTTTTTTTAATACTATAATATTAATTAAATTTTTTATTATTTATTTAGTTAATAGTTTTTAAAATATTATTAATTCAACTAAATATTTTGTTAAAAATAGTATATCACTTTTTTATATTTACTTTTTAATAGCTTTAATTTTAAAATTAGTATAAAAATAATTTTTTTTAAAAATCAATAATATATAAAATAATATATATATTTACTATATTATTAAATATAAAATTTTTATTTTAAATCTTATTTAGTTTAAATATTTTTAATATTTTTTATTAAAAAGCTAATTCTATTTAGTATATTTAAGTAAAAATTATTTAATTTAAAAATATATATATTAAAAATACTAATAAAAGTATATTATTTATTAATAGTAAATATACTAACTTAAAAATTTAAATAATAATATATATTTAAATATTAATAAAATAATTTTAAAAAATAAAAAATATTATAAATAATAAAATATTATACTTAATACTTATTTTATATAATAATACTTAAAAATTATATTTAGTTAATTATTATTTATAATTTTTTAAAGTATATTTTTATAGTAATATAATAAACATGTTAAAAGTTTTAATATAATATTTTTATAATATTAATTTATAAATATAGAAAAATATAATAAATTAGCTTATACTAAACTTATATAATAGATTTTTTTTTTAATTTAAGCTAAAAACTATTAAAATTATAACTATTATATTTATATTAATAAATTATACTATTTTAAAATATAGTTATATAGTTAGTAATATAATTAAAACTGTTAAATTTTTATTTTATTTTTAAATAAAGCTTAAAAAGTAAATAAATTTAAAAATAAAGCACTTTTAACTTATATATATAATATAAAATTTTATAATTAGCTTATATAAATAATAAAAATATAATATATTAAAATTATATTTTAATATACTATTTTAAATATTAAAACATATAAGACTGCTTTTTATTATTTTATAATTTTATAACTTTATTATAAAGTTGAAAAAAATTAAGTATAATTAAAATTAAATAGTATTTAAGCTAAAAAATATATTGAGGCTTTATTTAATTACTAAAAAATAATTTTACAATAGTTTTAAAATAAGAAATAGTTTAGAATAAAAATAAAGTTTATATATTAAAAGTAATTTATTATTAAAATATATTTATATATAATTGATTTATTATTTAATTTATAATATATAAACTTATATACCTTATTATTTAAATAAATATAAGTTTAATAAATATAATATTTTAGTAATATTTTTATTAAAATAAAATTAATATATTAGTTTAATTAAAATAATAAATATTTACAGCTATAAGCTATATAAATTAATTATATAGCTAATTATAACCTATATAAATAAGAAAAAAAATAATGTTAATTTATAAAACTACATTTTAAAAATATAAAAAGTTTAATTAATATATATATATAATAAATTTAATATTAATATTTTTATATTATAGTTATATAAATAATTTTTTTAAAAGCTTATTTAAAAAGCTAGTAACTTATTTTATTTTATAATTTTATATTGTTATAATAACTAGAAAAAATATTAAATATACTTATTTTCTTTATAATAAAAATAATATTAGTAATATTTTTATAAAAAAACTTATAAGTAGTTATAAATTTTATATAATTTTTATTTATATAGTTTTAATAAAATAGTTAAAATTTAAATTATATTATTTAAATATTTATAGCTAAAAATTATAAATAAAAATATTAAATATAGAAATAATTTTTTATTATAGTTATAGTATTAATATTTTTATAATTTTAAATTTTTTTATTTTAAAATACTTTTTAATTATAATTATAGTAAAAATAATTTCAACTTAATATTTATTATATTAAGTAAAATATGCTTTTTTAAATTTTTTTATTTTATAATTACTACTATATAAGTAGAATATCTTTATTTATAATTATTTTTAAGTAAATAATAAATTTTAATTATTATATATTTTTTATTATTTTATATTTATAATTATTTTTTAATTTTTCTATATATTATTATTATATTTTTTTAATAACTAAGGTTTTTTAACTAGCTTTTACTTATTTTTTTACTTTATTTATTAAATCTTTTATCTAGTTTTTATAGTAATTTATTTATATTTTCATTATTATTTAGTTATAATACTATTTAATTTTACTATTTTATTTGCTATATTTTTTTCTAATATAAATTATTTAATTATTTTTACTAGCTTAGTTAATATTTATTTTATTTTAGCTATAATTATTACTAAAACTAAAAAAACTTATTAGTTTTTTTATAATTATTAATATATATATATATTATTTAAATATTAAAAAACTTAAATATATATATATATTTATTAAAATATTTTATTTAATTAATATAAATAGGTTATAAAATTTTAACTTAAAATTTTGCTAAATACTAAACTTATATTATTATTCTAAATTTTAATATATTATTTATTTTATTAAAATAAATAGTTTAAAGATATTTTTCTTTAAAATTTTTAAATATAATTAAATATATTTAATTTTAATAATGTATATTTATTATAATATAATAAGTATTTTTTATTAATATTCTTTACCTTTTAAAATTTAAAATGTTTTTAGCAAAGTATACTAGATATTATTAGCTTAGTTTTTTATAATTTAATTTCTAATATTAAAATCAACTAATTTTAAAAATAGCTAATTGCTTATTTAAATATAATTTTTATTATAATTAATTTATTTATAATATATATATATTTTTATAAATAGTAACATTTTATTATTAAAAATTTCAATATTTTAAAAATCAAAATTTTAACTTTTAAAAATATATAAGTTTCTTAAAATTTAAAAATTATATATATATAATTAGCTTAATATTAAAATTTAATATGTAATTTATTTTTTTGATTTTTATTTGTTTACTTTTATTTTATAATAGATAGATTATAAATAGTTATACATTTGCACAAATATATAACTATAACTATAGTAGCAAATTTTATATTAGTTGAAATATCAAAATAATATAAACTATATAATTAATATTTACTAAAATCTAGAATAAGCTTTAAAGAAGAAATTTAAAGTAATAAATTATCAAGTTAATTGCTACAATAAATTACCTTTTATAATAACTCTTTATTTAGTGAAACCTTTACTATTTTTCTATAAACAGTATATAAAATTTAATTTAAAAAATATTTTATAAATTATAATTTTTTGATAATAATTTTTTTAGTTGTACTAATTAGAAATCACTAGTTTTCTATATAAATCTTAAACAATTACTATTAAGCTTTGGTTAATATTAGAATAAAAATTATAGAATTTTAAAAGAAAATTAAAAAATTTAGTATTAAATTAAATGTGTAATTTATTTTAAAAAGTTGAATCAATTTGGATAAGTTACTTAAACTTTAATATTTGTGTGTAAGGTTGTTACGTAGTATATTATTTTGTAGATAAAGCTATTTAAATTATAAACTGAATTTTTTATACAAGATTTTAATTAATTTTAAGGTTTTAACTAAAAGCTTTATCAAGCTTGCCATTGTTGTTAAAGAGGTAGCATATATTTAACAAATATCAAGTTTGATATAAACCTTGATTTAAAAATATACTAATTATATACATCGGTGGTTTATTATACATATGAAAGGAATTAAAATCTACATTTCTAAGTATGGTACAACGAAGTCTCTAAAGCCCATATTCAACGTAACATAGCTAACGTTTAACTTTTCGATGACTTAGTAAGTGGGCGCTTATTAAAAACGTACTTATTCCAAAGGTGAGAGATTGCAGCGACAGTAAGTCCTGCAGCCAACACAGAAAATCCAGTAACTAATTCAAAAGTTGTCAACTCAAAAGCCTTACCGGCATTCTAAAAATATATATTAGGATATGTAAAGTATTAAAGCGTACGCGTTGTTTTCTTTTAGTCTGAAGGGCATTTATAGCCAAATTTTCCTGCTTTTTAACTTATATATGGAGAGTTAATACCTGTTTAAAATTTTTTCCTTACCTTCTTTAGCTTCAACGACGGGTGATTCCAGGTATTCCTTAGATTCCTGACCCAATTCGACATTTTCCGTTGATTTTTCTGTTTCAAGTTCTTGAGCTGCTTCAGCTTCTAAAAAGTGTTATTTTTAATGTTCCTATTTTTAAAATAGGTACCTGAAACTTCAATGTTCTTTGACTTAGTTGGTGGAGTAAATTCACCTAATACTACACCTTCGTCGAAGTAGTTAGAGCCTTCGACGTATGAGGAACCATCATTATAGTGGTATTTAGAAGTAAGTTCGGACTCGTAAGGTGGAGTATAAGAGCTCTCGCTTTTTACAGATTTGTAGGTGTTGTTCCTATAAAAGCTTTCTTGGATGTGCTCGGCCTCACGCTTATCTTCAAGATTAGCGGGGGATTCCGAGTTTAAGTTTAATCCTAAAATAGACTCGACTTGTTTGGTTTCAAGCTCAGGTTGACGCTCAAATTCAACTTCAGGTATCTGAGTTTCAGATAAAGCTGATCCGTCTGAATCCGCTTCTTCTACTAAAGCAGGCTTTTCTCTCTCTATGATTTCAGTTAAATTTAAGCTAAAATGTTTAAGATTAGTAAAGTTGAAATACAGCAAACTATACTCTTTGCTTTCAAGATGTTCTAAATCGTTCTCACGTTCAATAGCTCTGGGTTCAAATTTAAAAACGTTGTTTGTATTACCACTACCATCGGTCTCGTTAGGGAAACTTTGGTCGTAACACCAGTTACCATCAACAACAAATTTAAAGGCATAATCGATATCAGGTTTCAGACTAAGTTGACGGCTATGTTTCCCGGAATATTGGTCGTAGTCTAAAGCTATTGGAGACCAGTCTTTCATATCAGGAAGTTGAAAGTTACCGGCAACCTCTACCTTATCCCCTTCATAATTCCATTGAAATTTAACTTTGTTGGAATCGTAGTCGATGGTTGCCATAATACAGCTTAATTGTTTAAAAGTTGATAGTTTATGTACAGTTGAAAAATTTTTCCGTACTCTCTAAGAATCGGAAGTGAAATAAGTTGTGCCAAAAAGATGGGTAAATATCCTCTTTTATACTTTCCAATTTATGCTTCATTTCTTATCATTAGCGAATCGGTGTGCGTAAAATTGTTTTCAAAAATACGTAGCCCAAACAAGTTAACATAATTTTTGATTTCTATTTGAGATGTTTTAGATACGACACTCATTTATTGAACGGCATCGGTGGAGTAAAAGGAAAGTTAGCAATAGTTTAGAGTATGTCACTACTTTAAGCCTTGTACTACCTATAAATATACTTGCCTCAGCCTCAGAAGTTGTTTTAAGTATCTGCTTAAAGTTTAAATTGTCTAGCTTTACAGTAGTTTGCAGATTTAATTTTATCATCCATGTTTGAACTATAGCAAAATTGATTTTACACACTAAATAATACTTAGATAACGATACTAAGCCATCACTCTTTCCATATGATTGGATCAAAAGCTTGTTATGACTGTTTCTTACCTTAAGCTATGAAATATTGTTGCTTTTAAGTTATATTTCACAAAGTATCGGTATCGGTGCATTTGTTTTATAGACAGCAAGACTTCGTAAAAACTAATTTTAGTGCAAAGCTAATGGCTTCAAACAATTAAAATTATGGCAATCTTGAAATAGTTGACCTTATTAAAGGCAGGAATAATTTAAGCTCTAAAGTCGACGGATTTGATACAGGTCAAATTTATCTTTCGTGGATCTGTATCCTCTTTAAACAGTAAAACCTAAAGTGAAGGTACTCACACCAAGCTGGAGAATATGACTTTTGGATGGTAACTGATAAACTAACTATATCAAGTCTGAGGCTGTCATGATTAGAAATCAAAAGTCCAATAAACTTAAATCTTATGTTCCTATTCTCTAATTCGATTGGGTGTTTTGTTTAAATATACTCCAGATTTATCCTTTATTACGAAGCTCAACAAACCACAATTAATCTGTAAAAATCAAAAATTAAGGTTATGTTGCTTAATTGAGTCGGACATCTATAACAAAGCTAGATTTTAAACCTTAAGATGAATAAGGAAGAGTTAATAAAATTTTCTAATGAAGGTAAAAGTTTCAAGTATACCATATAACTAGCTTTATTTCTTGTAACTAAAATGAGTAATAGGTGGTATAGGAACCTGTATTGCTAAAATCGACGTTCAAGATGGAAAAGATTTATTACCATGCAAAACTGGTAAAATTTATTAATTTAAAATTCGAATTCTCATAAATATTATAAAGGTGATGTAATAACGATATTAAAACCATTAAACGCCAGTTTGTATTTAGTATTAATCGCTTTGTTAATCACCTTTTAAACTTTTATAAATAGGGAGCACTAGGAGAAAGGATAGGCCATTTCAATTTAGAGGACGTTAATGTTGTTTACCTAAATTTAGCTTCAGCTTCACCTGCGCGTAATAAAGAAAAGTATCTATCTTTTACAGCTCTTTTGGATCAAGATGTACCAACTGGAATATTGAAAACTGAATTAACACCAAAAAAAATGCCTCCATCTTTATTGGAATTACCTTCTAGTGAAGGTTCAATGGAAGATATGGAATCAGCAGATGGAACTAACGAAGTATTAATACCACCGCCTAATCTTAATTTAAAATTAAAGTTATCACAGCATCGCTCGCTACCCGATTTTAACAACTCTGGAAGTCCCAAATCTAAAAATATGAACTCACCACTCAATCCTAATTATAATTCAAGTAACAGCACTCTCCCTAGCGTTTCTATGGTAGATACAAGATCTACCGATATAACACCAACCTCAATAATTTACCACCGTGATGGTAGTAAATCTAACGGCAAAGGATTGTTGTCAGGTATACGAAGTTTTCGGAATAAAGCTACCGACTACATGACCAGTGCTAAAGTGGACCCTTCTTTAATATTACTCAAATCCGGTAAATCTGATTTACCAGGGCTTAATGAATTCCGTAAAGGCGGATCTATGAGTAGTACTACATTTAAGAACATGTCGTTACATTCTAAAAAAGATGGGCATTTGTTGCATGTAGATACTTATGGATTTATAACTGGAATGTCTGATGACGAAGATGATGCTAAATCAACCGTATCCGGTCTAAGGTACTCCCTATTTGTTACAAAATTTCCTGAAAATCTATTTTATTCTAAGTGACAATTCAAGCCGAGATTTCCAATTCGATCTAACCAAAGAAGCTAAATGGTATACAATAACGAAAAGCTGGCCCAACCGTAGAGCTCGCAAATCTTACCGGGTAAATAAATTTAAATTCGTAGTACTTATACCGGTCTAGGTTAAGAAGCTAGTGGAAGCTGGAATCCCCGAAACAGTCCGTGCTAAAGTCTGGCCTTACTTATCCGGAGCCGACACAAAATTTCAACCTCAGATCTACAATCAAATGTTGAACCGTGACCCGACGCCAATATATGAAGTCATCGAGCGGGATATCCGTCGAACCTATCCTACCCACGCACTTTTCTATCATGACAATTCAGAAGGACAGCTCCAATTACACCGTATTCTGCAGGCTTACGCCCAGTATAACCCAGAAGTAGGGTATTGTCAAGGTATGGGTATGCTGGTTGGATTAATGCTGATGCAAGGTCTGGACGAGGAATCGTCGTTCTGGTTGTTGGTTGCTACTATAGGCAACTACCTTCAAGGATATTTCACACCAACTTTAGCCCAACTTCGAGTCCACGCCGCAGTTTTCGAGTATCTACTGAATGAACACGATCCCAAGCTCTCTAAGCATCTAGTAACCTTTTGAATTATATTTAACTAATATTTTTCTAAGTCAAGCAACGACGTAACTCCCTTACTGTATGTTACACCTTGGTTCTTGACAGTCTATACGACGACTTTACCCTGGGCATCCGTTTTAAGAGTGTGGGATCTATTTTATTACAAGGGGGTTAAAATACTGTTTCGAATCGGCTTAGCCATACTGGCATGTGTCCGACCCTACCTACTACAACACTGTCCAACTTCAGCCGAGTTAATGCCTTATATACTGCATATACCACACGACCAATTAACTCCCGAAAAGCTTATGAAAGCTTACCGAGCGGTCAAACTTACTACTGAGCACATTCAAGATCTGTGTCAGAGAGTATCCGGCCCTGATGGAAAAATTGCTGAGCGTGGAGCTCTGAAGGTAAAATGAGTAGCCGGTATATGATATTAAGATTTAGTTGATTAATTTTTTGGACTGTACTTGGCAAAAACTATGTTTGTATTTAATGATTGTTGAGTTTTAATTGTTACAACTAGATTTTAAGTGTTTGATAAAGTTGATCTGATTTATTTGGGTTTGATGTATTCTATTACTAATTTTTACTTTTCTATTTTAAGTATCTGCTAAGTTTATTAAAAATATTAAGTCTGCTTTTTAAACAATACCACTCTCAATAGTTAAAAAGCTAAAGTCACTTTTACAAAGTCTTAAATTTACTATATATGAACATTGTATTTTACTAATGCCTATCCAAAACTATACAAGTAAATTAAATCTTAAACAGCTTAATCAACTTTATAATTTTACAGATATAGATGCTATTATTTTTAACTAAATGCTTTAAAATAAATTTTAATTATCAATTAGATGAGTGAATATATAATTACAATTATTTTAAAATATTCTGAACAATATAAATTTATAAATACTTAAGTAAATATATATAATACCAATTTTGCATCATTTTATATGCCTTGATATATATTAAACTGTTTATTAAAATGTTTTAAATAAAAATAAGACTGATAATATAGCTATTCTATTGAATTTTTAAAGTTTAAATTTATAAATTATGAATTAAAAATTAAATCTATTTAAAAAAAGTATAAAATCAAGTTAGTATATATAAATAAAATTAAAATATTATAAAAAACTTAAATAAATTAATAAAAATAAGCTAATTTTATTAATAAAGTGTATAAAAATAAAATAAATTTTAAAAAAGAAATTAAATATATTTATTATTATAAAAAATATAATTTACTTACTTTGTAAAATTAACTTATAAATTAATACTTATACTTAAATATTAATATTTAATTTTAAACTATAGTATAATCAACTATTAAAAAAGCTTTATTATAAAAAAATATATATAAATAATTTATTAATATTAGTTTTTAAATTAATAAGTTTACTTAATGTTTTAAGTATTAATTTAAATATATTAGTAATTAAATTAAAATATTAAATAAAAAGTTTTAAAAGTTTAAAAAATAAATAAGCTTATAAAAGTTGATAAAAATTATTAAAAATAAAAAAATATAAAAAAGTATATTAAATATAAAGTTTTAAAAAAAATTAATATTAAATAAAAAATTTATTAAATATTAATATAAAAAAAGTAAATAGTAATAATATTATAAAAATAAAAGCTAAAAAATAAAATTTGGTAGCTTAATTAAAAATATTAACTACTACTTAATTTATAATTTATATTATTTATTTAATAAATTTATTTTAATTATTTTAATTTTTAATTTTATATACTTAATTATTAAAATTATTTAATATTTTTTAAAATATTAGCTTTTATTTATCTATTTATTAAAACTTATTAAATTATTTAAAAAAAATTAATATTTTACTTTATTTATATAAATAATAATATATAAATAATAGGATTAAAAATAAGTTTAATTTATATTATAAAAATAAAAAAGCTAGCATTTTAAAAAATTATATAAAACTATATTTAAAAAATATAACTAAGACTTTTTTAATAGAAAAATTATAATATTAATAAAAAAGTAATATAAAAATCTACTAACTAAAAATAAAATAAAAATTAACATTAAAGTAAAAATATTAAAATAGTAAAAATAATATAGTATTTATAAAATAAAATATAATAGTTAATAGCTAAATAAATTATAGTTTATATATAATTAAAAGATATTAAAAATATACTATTAATAGTTTTAAAAATTAAATAAAAAATAAGCTAATAAAATTAGCTATAAATAAATAAAATAAACTATATTTATATATATATATTAAAAAGTATATAATATTTAATAAACTTTATAAAAGTATTTAAAATTAACTATTTAAAAGATAAATACTATTTTTAAAAGTATATTAGCTATATAGTAGCTAATATATACTTTTAAAATTTATGTAATAATATATATTTAAATATTAATAAAAAATTTAATATATTAAATATTAAAATATTTAAATTTAAAAATTTAAAAATTTTAAATTAGTATATTTAATACTTATTATTTAAATATAATTATAAAAAATACTTTTTTTAGCTATTATCTATAATTTTTAAATATATTACTTTAATAATATTATAAATATATGTTAAAATTTTAATAAAAATTATTATAGTATTAATATACTTATATATTTAAAAAAATAAATATTTTTATTATAAACTTAGAAAAAAATTATAGCTTATATTATATTTATCAATTAAATATAACATTGTAAAAATAATTTAATTTTTATAAAAAATTTATAATTATAACTATAAGCTATAAATATTAAGTATATATTAAAAAGCTATATTATATAATAATATAATAATATAGTTAAAAATATAGCTAAGGCTATTTAATTATATATTTTAAATAAATAATCAATTTTTATTATTTAAATATAACTTAAATAGTAAGTAAATATAAGAAAAATATAATATATATATATATTATATAAGTTTATAATTAGTTTTAATAGCTTATAAAATTATAAATTATTAAAATAAAGCTTTAATATACTACTTTAAAATTTAAAATAATAAAAATATTAGTTTAACTTAATTTATTTAATAAAATATATTTAATTTAAATATATTTCTAAAAATAAAGTTTTTAATATATAAATTTTTATATTTAATATATATATATAATTTTAATACTGATATATTTATAGTATAAATATAAAAATATTTAAATTTATTTAAATACTTTTATTATAAAATTTTAAAAAATAATATAATTAAAAAATTATTAAGCTATTTTGCTTATAAATTTACTACTTTTTATACTACTATAATAATTAAAAATTATATTAAAGTTTTATATATTATATATATATAATTTTAATTTTAATTTTCTTAACTAAAACTAAAGTTATACCTTAGTTAATATATAGCTTTATATAGTAAAATTATATAGCTTAAACTTTAATTAATTTAAAAATATTTAAAAATACTAAAAAAAAAGTTTATTAAAATTATACTTTATATTTTTATATATATTAAGAACAAAATACTAATAACTTATAAAATTATATTAAATATATTTTTTTTATAATAAAAAAGCTAAATACTAGTAAAAGTGTTTTAAAAAACTTAAATAGTTATAAAAAGAATAAACTTTTAGCTATATAGTTTTAATAATATAATTAAAGCTTAAAGCTATAAAATTAAAAAAAAACTAAATTTATACTAGTATTTCAAATTTTAATATATTATTTATTTTATTATAATAAATAATTTTAATTATCAAACTTTTTTTTAAAAAATTT
This sequence comes from Capillidium rhysosporum, assembly GCA_037055185.1. Lineage (NCBI taxonomy): Eukaryota > Fungi > Entomophthoromycota > Entomophthoromycetes > Entomophthorales > Capillidiaceae > Capillidium > Capillidium rhysosporum. The sequence goes on along the minus strand of JAWQFY010000322.1, from coordinate 858 downwards.
TAAATATATTTTAATATATTCAAATTTTAAAAAAGTATTATTTATCTTTTAAAATTTTATTTTTTATATAATTTTTAGTATAATATGCTAAAATTTTAAAAACATATAAATAATAAAATAATATCTATAAAGTAAAATAAAAATATAGTAATTTTTTAATAAATTATATTAAAAAAAATTAGATTAAAGTACTTAAAATAGTTAAAATTATAAAATATACTTATTATAAATTTAAGCAAATAATTAGAAATATAAGCTAATAGTTTAAAAATTATTATATTTATAAAAAAATTTTATTTATTTTAAAATTAATCTTTTAAAAACTTTAAAAATTTAAAATTTGGCTTAATAAAAATTTTAATTTTTTAAATAAAAATATTTTTAAAAGTTTTTTACTAAAACTAATTTTTATATATTAAAGTTATAGCTACTTTATTAAAATAAAATATAATTAATTATATAATGTAAAATCTTTTTAAAAATCCTACTAAGAAATTTAAGTATAAATTTATATATTATTTTACTATATTTAATAAAAAAATATTATACTTAAAAATGGATAAAAAAGTAATATATTATTATATAAAGTAAATTAAGTTAAAGTTTAAATTATATTTAATATAATAAAATATTACTTTTTTATAATAGTTTTAGTCTTTTTACTAGCATATATTTTATATATATAAGTATTAACTTTCTAATATACTTATTATTGTAAAGTTCTGTTACTCAGCAACTTTATAAGTCACTAACTTAATGATCATTCTTATTATTTTACCTTCATTTCCCAAGCTTATTTGATTTTATTACCTTTTTTCTTCTATTCTCAGATGACAAAATTACACAAATTTATCTTGA